>WSYH01006620.1:0-37121 GCA_036426205.1 Ascaphus truei | reverse complement strand
TAATACCGGACACATACATGTCCCCGCCGGCAGGTTACTAAGTCCAGGGAGGTAATACCGGACACATACATGCCCCGCCGGCAGGTTACTAAATCCAGAGACACATACATGTCCGGTATTCTCTCTCATTTTTTACCGGACAGATTAACCAAATACTGGCCTGCCCAGTTTAATACCTGACACCTGGCAACCCTACCAACAGGTCAGGTTTTCCGGATATCCCAGCTTCAGCACAGGTGACTCAACCAGACTGAGTCTCTGATTGAGCCACCAGTGCTGAAGCAGGGACTGATTGAGCCGCCTGTGCTGAAGCAGGGACTGATTGAGCCGCCTGTGCTGATGCAGGGACTGATTGAGCCGCCTGTGCTGATGCAGGGACTGATTGAGCCGCCTGTGCTGATCGGGACTATTGACCGCCTGTGCTGAAGCAGGACTGATTGAGCCGCCTGTGCTGATGCAGGGACTGATTGAGCCGCCTGTGCTGATGCAGGGACTGATTCAGCTGCCTGTGCTGATACAGGAAAAAAAAAGGGAAGCAAAGCTCCCAAAAGACAGATTCTCCAGACCAGAGTAAACCAAAAGCAGCCACGTAATAGGTTGTAAACATTCCTGGGATAGAAATAAGTCCGGACAGCCACGGTGTGGTGGAATTTTAGTATAAAGTCAATAATGCACTGGAAATACTATTGTCCATAGGGGATGCCCCTTATAAACCACAACGTGATAAACAGGGACCCCCAACATATGGGGTTAACAGCTGTGCACGTCTTTAACACAGGCTGTGCTGAAAGCGCTCTGTAATACGGCAGGCATAAGCTTATAGGGGTTCATGTTAAAATGGGTAAGAAGCAAAAAGTGGCACTGAGTGCTCATTTGCGTGTCATTACCCAGAATCCCTGGCTGCAGTGGAAGCATTGTATGCCAAGAGTTAATGGGGAAAGACAGGGATGCAGACCTGAGACGTGAATCTGCTCACAAGCGGGAATTTTGTTTGCAATAAGTTGTTCAAAACTGGAAGAGATTTCCTCTTGAACCACCGTATGTATTGGACGGCTCTCAGATCGCTGTCACAGGGCCGGCCTTAGGGCGAAGCGGGCAACGTGAGCAAGGCGGTTGTTTTGGGCTCCATGCCTACGGGGCCCTGCGCTACAATTGCCAAAAAATGGAGACGCTCCCTGACCACTTGCAATACTCTCCCTACTCCTGTCGGCGCTGGATTCCAACTACCGCCCAACCGGAGGGAGGTGGGGATCCCCCCGGACCTGCAGGACCACTCCTCACCCCAAGGTAAGTGTGTGTGGTATAAGGGGGTGAGTGGTGAGAGAGGGTGAGGTCTTATCATCTCCAGAGTAGCCTGCAGTGTCAGGTCATGGCGACCGACCCGATGTCATGACGCTGCTGGAGCAGGGCCGCTCTTCAAGGAATCACCTGGGTCGTTAGCTAAGTACAATCCTCCGCTGACTACTTCCCCAGAAGGGCCCCCGCTACCATGGGCCCTGCAGACGCCAAGGCCGGGCCAAGGTCAGCACATACGGTACAGGCAACTGCTCAGAGAACATGATTCCCACAAGGTTTCATCATTGAGCGATTGACCGCTCTCTTCATGGCGTGTGAACCCTGTTGGTTGGGTAATGGAGCCTTTGCACGTGGAGAGGCAGAGGCATGATAATCACGTACTTTTCCTGCAATGTCGTATTAGCTCTGTTACACCCCGCCACTCCCGGTGTCACCCAGAAAAGAGGTTGCCAAGTTACTGCATTTGTTGTTTTTGAAGCGTCCCAGCTCACCGCCCGCCCTTTGCTTCATTGCATAATATCAGTGACCGCGCATGTGGGTGGGAACTGAAGGAGGCCTTTGCCGCTTGACCTCTGTTGTGATGATACTTGGCTTCTGCTTTTGCAGCCCCCCCCGGAAATGCTTCCGCCTTGTGAAAGATTATATTAGACCAGTTGTGGCCAACGGCGGTCCTCGAGGGTCACCAGCAGGTCAGGTAAGGATATCCCTTACCTGGGAAGACTGAGCCACTGATTGAGCCACCTTTACTGAAGCAGGGATATCCTTAAAACCTGACCCTTGAGGACTGGACTTGGGCACCCCTGTATTGGGCCATTTATTGCAGAATCTTTGTCACCGCTGGCGACTTGCAGCAGCAAAGTAATTTACTGTTACGTGTTGGCCTTTCTCTGGACACCCTCAGACGTATTTTTGTATGGCCTAATTTTAATGCCACAATGCAAGTTACTTTCGCATCTTCTTTTTCCCCCTTGTGTTTTTTTTTTAACTCAAACAGCAGCTATCAAAATGTGGTAGTCTACCATATAAATGGGATTATCTGTGTGTCATTTTATGCACCGCCATAATGTACTGCAGCATATGTGAGCGTCCTTTCAGTAAATGGTAATTACACCTATTCTCAAGCACTGTGTGACTCATAGCAATGATGGAACAAGGATTCTGGGAACCCACAGACTACTGTACGTGAGTTTTTGTTTTTGATGCACCTGCTTGTCACACAGGTCCTGCAATTATAAAGGCAATTTCTAGGCTGTTATCTCCCATTAAATGATATGAACGGATTGATATAAGGGGAAAGTGAATAAGCAATTACTTTAATCAGTGATATGTAATATTTTGGTTTTGCACATTTTATATATAGCTAAAGGACTAGATTCACTCTAAGAAAATAAAAACACAAAAAAACGGGTGGTTATCCAACGCAATAATTTGGCTATTCCATAAACTATTGTGTCGTGGGGATGAGGGGGGTTATTTGCATGTTCTGCAGTACTTAATGATGGGGTACTGCACCGTACGGTATAAACCCTATAGAAAACAAGTTGTGAAGCTACAGACCCACCTTTCAGAAAGTCTACTAACTTAGGTAATTCCCCGACATAACCACGTGAGTGAAAATCATTTTCTAAGTGGCAAAGTATGTCACAGTTACATAGTAGATGAGGTTGAAAAAAGATATACGTCAATTAAGTTCAACCTACAGTACGCTAAATTTAGACGACAGATACTGTATCCTATATTTGTACTGACAGTATATTGATCCAGACGACAGCAAACAAAAAACCCCAGTGAACCCTCATCCAATGCTGTCTCATAAGGGGGAAATTAATTCATAAAATGTCCATAAAATAGAAAACACAGACACTTGTCCTTGTGCCATATGCTCACACATTGTAAATCTCGCCACGTATGCATAGATTGGGCAGGAGAGTGTAAATACTGCAAGTACATACCATATGACCTCAGAGCCTGCGATGCTGCTCCCCCAACACATCCCGCAAATAAAGTGCACACACACACACACACACACACACACACACACACACACACACACACACACACACACACATCACCACACACAAACACACACAACACCACACACACACACGTCTGGAGGTACAATGCCCACGGCTTTTATTCAAACACAGCCATGGGTGGGGTTGCTAACCCTGGCAGGGTGCTCCACCCACAGATAAAGGCAATGACTCTTAACTTATGGCCCTCATCCCCTCAAGCCAGGACCGCCCAAAGTCCCAGCTGCTCAGCTGACCCCACGTCAGCCACGAGATGGACCTCAGGTACTCATAGCACAATAAGCCCTGCCCACTCGGCAACAACCATGCCGCAACCAGGCATAAACGTTACTGAGACCCATCTGGCAAGGTTACCCTGCATTTCCCTCACCCCCCAACCTGCCACCACAAACAGGGCTATTTAACATCGGAACACGATCTGAAGGAACAATAAACTTTTTAACAAGCAATAAACTTTTTAATAAGCAATAGTGTGAATGAACAAAAACTGCACCCTATTTGGGGTGAAAATCCTCCCTAGCGCCCTCTTCCTTACGCTCTTTTGCGTCCCTGCCTTTTCGCTTTGCTGGAGCATTCGCCTGCGGTGTAGGCTCCCAAACAGGATGAACACTCATGCTGGAATCTGCAACAACAGACGTTATTATGGCCCTCATTAAAGACCCTTCCTAATGCCGACCGCCAGGCCAGAAAATGACCCACTGTCGGACGTCCTTAGAAAGGAGGCCGGCTTCCCCGTTGTCATGATCTCGATCCACAAATCCATATCTTTAGTATCCCAAGATAATTGCTTGTAGACAGACATTTTTAGGCGGAACTGCTTATCGGAGAATCACCAAGCCATCCCATTATAATTCTGCAGCGTGAACCGTATCATGTCCTGATACTTAAACAGGTGGGGAGCTTTTTTGCCAATTATGCTAGTGAGGATGGATACAGCCTGAATCCAATTAGCAAACATATGGGGGTAGAGTGTCTTTCAAATCCTCTTTCTTAGTCTCTCCTCCTTTCTTGCCCGACCCTAGCAAACGGCTCCCTTAGCCTGGCAGAAAGGACAATGTCTCCATGTAAACCCTCCCAAGAATTTTTTTCTTCCATCCGCAGGTAAATGCCACAAACCCTACGCGTTTCAGGCACCTTAGTGCCCTTCTCAAGTTCCCCCTTGAGAAAGGTCACTAAGGTGCCTGAAACGCGTAGGGTTGTTATGTATTAGTTTTTTGTTTGTTTCCATATTTTCATTTTATGTAGTCTTTATTAAACTTTTTTAGCCCTCCACTTGGTGAGCTTTTGGTGCAATTTTTTGGACTTCGGCGATTCTGCTTTCCAATCTTCACTTCCCATGTTACCGTTGCTGGATTGGAGTGACGCGCTGAGGATCTGAGGGTACGTGGGTGTTGGCGTTTACTACATTCTCCCCCGTGAAATCACGTGTCTACAGGGAGAGGAAGATTCTCCGGACGGACCGGACGTACTATGACGTACTTCCGGCACTCGGGAACTCCGCGCCATTGATGAGAGACCGTGCAGTGGATACCCAGGACGGCTTCGTTCCTTCTGCAAGATAGGGCTGCGTATGAGGAGTGCTACAGGAGGGATCCATAGAGGCACCGACACAGGCTCTCTATACCCCAAGGATCTCAGGTAGCGGTTTCCATTGGAACTCCCCTTCCCTACACACGCAGTCCACAGTGTCTTCTCTATCTACCCTAACTTTCTTGTTACACCCACGTTGTAGAATCCCCTCGTTGCTTACCTCAGCAGTCCTACATCATTACTACTTATTATTGACCTTTTTGTACTCTCTGTTTAGAGCTGTGAGTAGCTTTACCACTGACCTGGTCATGGTCAGAGTTCCGGGGTCAGGGCAGAAAAAAGGCAGAATGGTTGTGGTCACTGTTCCGGGGTCAGGGCATGAGAGAGGCAGAGAAGTCCAGTGGCAGGCAGGGGTCTGAGGCAGGCGAAACAGAAACAGGGCTTCCAACAGGAGACGAGGTAGAGAGTACTTTTCACAAGCAAAGAGAGAGGGGAATTGAAATCGTATGTAGGGAGAAGACAGGTGTGAGCAATCCAGCTCAAGAAGTGGCTGACTTCCTGCGTTGGTGGCCATGTTGGTAGAAACAGCGAAGTCAGGGGATATCCATGATTGAGATCCTTGTAGCTGGTGACGCACGTATATGCATATTTTAAAACAGACATCCAAAACTTTTCCCGCTCCCAGGAAGTCCGCCGTAGGACTCAGTAAAGCCACTTCACCTCCTGAAACAAACGCGGCTCCAAAGACCACTCGGCGCCCACCCGTGCCTGGACTGACCCGACGTGTGAAGACTGAACCCATGCTGCCACTACACCAGGAGGAACCACAATAGCCCCAGACCCTGGCGTGGGTAACAGTGCTAAGCTTGACTCTTGGAACACAACTGGCCCACCCGGCGGCTCTAGAGCGGTCAAAAGGCATTTTAGGAGGGCCACTAATTTACCCATGCCTGCGGCAACAACCCACTCACAGAGGGATCAGGACCAGCAGCCAACACTACAGGCTCCTGACCAGATCTGGGCCTCTCTGGGGGCCTAGCACACCTCTGAATGCATTGCTCTGGCCTTCCACCATGTGGGCCACTTGTGGCAGAAAACAGGGAATAGAGAGAGAGCCACTTCTGCTACTTCCCCTGGGAATCATGTGATGGTGACAAAGGGATCCCAAGCTGGGATCATTTATAGGGATGGGAAGAACTGTCACAATCCAATTCCCTTCATTTCTTGGGCTTTCCAGTCAAAATCTGTTGCACGGTATAAAATCCGTCGACGGATTGCTCTAGTTTCAGTCCATACCGATTAATATAATACCGCCATTCAATAAAATCCAGATTCATTTTTAAGAATCCGATCTGCGGATTCCATAATCCATTGACGGATTGTTAAAAATCCACACGCAGATTAATCCACGGAGAGGTAGAGAGAGAGACCCTCTCTCCACCCGTGGATTTCATTTTAGTGCGTATTTTTCACAATCCGACCACGGATTATTAGTCCGCCACGTGGATTGTCAGTGATGGGGGGGGGGGGAAAAAGCGAAAAAGGGCAGATCGCTCTTTTTAAGACTGATCCACGGACCAAAGGAACCAACTGATCAGAGGTGGATCCAAATCTGCAAAAAAATATAAAAGGATTCCTCCTCCCTGGCTTTCAGCGCACTCATCCCACTTTTACATAGCAGGTCTTGTTACGTGAATGACCTGTCTATTGAGACATTTCTCTCTCCATTAGAGAGGTTATGAGAGCATTTGCAAGTAGTGTTAGGACCTGTGATAAGGACATGCCTTGGCGTGGTTACAGGCTTAAATATACTTTGGCCAAAGAATTTGACTAAATGACCCTTACTTATGAGAAGAGACACAGATAAGCATTTAACTATATCATTTGTCACACTGGATGTAGCATTGTCTCTATCTTATAACTTATTGTGAGATAGGTATCAAGTGTCGCAACTGTAGCTTATTAGGAGCATTGCATCAATGGTGTATACGATTCAAGAAATCCAAATCCGTTAACAGGAATTCCACGGATGGTTTTGACCAAATTACCTCCCTCCACCCCCACCCCCCCCCCCCCCCCAACCCCCACCCCCACCCCCCACTTATATCTGTATGCGATTGGGTACTAGAAAATATGTATCCCCTCCAAATAAATTAGGGAGACATGTGTACCAGATATTTTCTGGTTCTTGCTGTTGCCTTGGTAACACTCCCTTTTTTTCTCTCTGACTTTTAATGTGTTTAATGTGTTTAATGTCACCTGGCCTCTGTAATAGATAGCCCTCTGTACATATAAGTTTGTGCTTGAAGTGCTTTCAAGGTTACAATCAACAAAATAGTGCGCCGTGTGCCGTGTGCCATCTGTCGTGTTAGCCATCAGCTGGTTTAGCTCACACTGCTAGAGCTGCGGCTTAGAAAAGCACTGGTTGTGGGTTCTTGTCCTTTTGGGTCTGACACTATTCCAGTCATTAGGTTGCTGCTTTAGGCTTTTTATGAACTCTATATAGTTGGTATAGAAACCCTTTTAGGGAGTGAGATGTTCCTCATTTAAATATACTTTGCATAGCCATTAGCATATCTCCCAGCCAGGTACCTCAGGTGTGCTTCTTTTTCAGCACAGGCATGTCTCCCTCATTTATTTGGAGGGACGCTGGAGGGGATATATATACAACTAGGGAAACTTATTACATGTGATTCTATCAGTGTTCGGATTCTTAAAAATCCAATGCGGGATCCAAATCTGCAAAAAATATGCGCCTTCTCTATAGTCTCCATAGTCCAAGAACAATTAATCAAACATTTCAGTTTCTATATACCATTATGACTGCATTACTTGTGTGCTCTGGATTTCTTCAATCCCCTAACAATTGTGTATGGCTTTCTGCAATTCAATGAGGCACCAACTGATTAACCCTATTTTTGCTATTGCTATTTTGAATGTATTTTTCTATAGGTGTGCATAGGTATCATCAATGTGTACGCACCATTTAAACTCTGCATGATTCTTGCGTCAATATTTCAAAGTACGTTGCATCAGATTTGCTCCACTTGGGTTAGTCATTCAAACAATTAGGGGAGGAGTATAATGAGATGTACAGTATCAGAGTTTGGCTCAATGTAATGTTGTGGGCTTGCATGAATTCAATGTACCAGGTCTGAGGTGGTGTCCACCTTTTTTGCTTAGTACCAAATGTACAAAGTTCAAATACGTTTCAAACAAATGGAGCAAGAACAAGCTGCGAGTGAGTAGCCTTTAGATACAACAAACCTCTTCCCTCCCAACTACATTTTATTTGTCTAAATCTTCTTTCTTTTAAATGTAAACTCCTTGAATCACGATCCGCTTCACTATTGTGTATTTTTTTACTGTGCAAAACGTTTGCTCAAGTTCATGAATCAGGTGGATTTTGGACGTTCGCCACTTGTGAGAAATGTTGACGTTTTCTACATTATTACCAACTTTCTGCTTTGAAATTCTGAACGCATAACACCTTTAACATATTGGCGTTTGAGTTGGAATAACACTGACAGAACGCACGTTTTTGAGTCTGACTAATTGAATCATAATAATAAATAATATATGTATCCTGGTTGGAGCATTGCCAATAGCTTGAGTCAAGCTGCAACCCTGCAGTGCCTTAAACAAGACAACCTATTAAAAAACATAACAATGAAATGATGAGAGAAATTAACAAAGCTCTATAAAGCACATATTAGCCTCTAAGGGAGACTTAATGGCGCTTTATCTGCTTCCTGAGAAACACATTCTAGTGAAACAGTTTGCACAATGCATTGTACTTTTAGATTCGCTTATTACCACTAAGTAATCACCCAAACAATCTAGTCCCTATTATCACATTACTCAGGCGCCAATAATGCAACAACGAAGAATTACTGTAGATTCCGGGTTACTGCCTCCGTTAAAGGCTGGTGCTTCAGCGGTGGGTATTATAGTATAACTTTTTTACTTTCAATTCTTGTGTAGCCAGGTCTCCCCAGCACTCCAGCACCCCCCTCCCCTGGTGGACGATAGCGGGTACCGCCGAGTCACAAGGCGGCCCCGCAAGACAATCGCGCGGGTGAGGGAGGTCAGGTCCCGGCTCGGGGGTTGCCGGGGACGCGTGCGGCCGGTTGCCAAGGCCGCACGCGCGTTACAGGGCTCCCGGCGCTCTCGGAGCCGGGTTGTAAGGGCGCCGCCATTGCGCTTCAAGTTGCGCATGCGCAGTAGGTCCCCGGCGGCCCGACAGACTCGCGCATGCGCAGGGCTAGCCGGGAAGGCAGGGACAGAGCAGGAGAGCTTGAGGCGGCCATTAGGCGTTCGCGCATGCGCGGGAGAAGCGCGCACGCGGCCCCAGTGGTATAGCAGCCCCCAGGGAACTACAATTCCCAGGAGGCATAGGGAGACAGGCACCAGGTGCCTGATAGTGGCCAATAGGGCTGGAGGAAGCTCAGCCCGGGAAAAAAGATACATTTCCCGGGCTTTGCATGAGTCAGTTGGAGCAGAGGAGCTGAAGGGGAAGGAAGGATGCAGGGAGTAAGTGCAGCTCCTGCATCCAGATAGGTACCCACACTCCAGGTAGGCCCCAACTCCCCACCAGGTTAGTGGGTAATTTATAAGGGACGGCCCTAGATAGGGAAGGTCACCCTTAGGTGTGTGTAGGGTGCAGGTTTGGCAGTGCCACAGCGGGTAGTGCTGTGAGCACTGACAAATAGGCACCGGGTGTACAGCGGATGCTGAGTGTGTGCAGTGGGTTATTGCTGGGGTTCCAGGCTGCGGTGTATGAGTGTTGCATGTTGACGCTGCATGTACTGAGTGCAGTGTGTGTGCAGCGTGTGTTACTGTCTGCAGGCTGACTGTGAGAGCTGTGTGTCGGCTGCAGGCGCGTTAGGATTAGTGAGTTAGCTAGTTGTTAGTGAGGCTTAGGGACGTGGGTAGTTAGGGGAGTGGGACAGGTCCTATTCCCTGCAGGCCCTAGGAGCTTCCCCAAGACACCACAGGTTGCGGTACAACAGGGACAGGCCCTAGGTTAGGGTTCCTGTCAAGTTAGTGCTCTGTAAATAGATAGGGAAAGAGCGGCGGTTGCTGTTCCCGGAAAGCGGTTGGACCCACGTTGGGGTCCACAGAGACTGTGTTCCCGAGGGGACCGCCCTAGCGGTCCACAAGTGCAGGAGTTCGGTTGGAGGAGTCCTCACCGATTGACCCTTTGAGAAGATCGTTGCCGACCCGAGTACTGGAGTGCTCGGAAGGTATCAATATATAAGTGCACCACCGGGCCCTTAGCTTAACTGTGACTGCGCAGTCACCCATTGCCTCTCTGCGGGAGTGTGGGACATTGGGTGGGGTTTTGGACAATGGGTGGGTTCACTGATGTTTGGGAAGCGTCCTGCGCGACGCAATAGGTGTTTCCTCTAGAGAGGGACACAGGTTACTAATGTAGTATGCACGTATGTTCTATGTTCATAAGTAAAGTCCTTAGTTATTATATAATCACTGTGTGTGTGGTCCTTAGTTTAATGGGGTTACCCAGTAAATGCCCAGGTCACCCAGAACCGGTATAGGGGTTCTGGGGGTACTCCAATCATCTACAAGGTTGTGAGGGGACTTTTAAAAGTCCAGTCCTAAGGTTTATTGTATAGAGTGTGGGCAATATGGCTAGTAAGAAATAACGTGCAGCTTCTTATTCTATTTCCCATAACCAAAAAACTTAGGATATTTGTAAAGTGTATATTTTATGGAACAGCGTGTTTTAAAACATCTGTTTGTGCACAGAAATGAGCTGGTATTTTCAGAACCAATGCTCTGACAGGTTCCGGGGCTACCAAGTGGGGCCCGAGGTCTGGCAGGACATCTGGAGATGAAGGGCCAGAGGATGTCCAAGGTGTGAAGACCATTTGGACAGGAGGGTAGGATTCAAGTATCCACATCCTTAGTTCAAGGCCCGCCCTTTGCATTTCCATTTGATTCCACCAAACTGGCAGGCGCCTCTCACTGCGGGGGGGCATTGAAGGAACCAGGGTCAGGGGTGCTAAATTGGACCGGCCCCTTGGTTCATTCAGATTTCCAGGTAACCCTGTTGTTTCTACCAGTTTGTCTCAGATTGGTTGCAGAGAATATTCTCACGCTTTCTGACAGGGGGATAGTATTCTGTGAATGAAAGTCAGAGGTATTATAACCCCTCACGCAAATCAGATTTTTAGTTCTCCAAAATTTAAAGAGTTTTCCAGTTCTCTAAGATTCTCCAGATTCTACGTTTCCAGCAAGAAGGGGCTGCTTCAGCTAAAGCTGCCTGGGTTTTTTTTTTCCTGTTTTTGCAACTGTTATCATGGGGAAATCCTTAGTTAAGGATTCCCCGCACCTAGCAGAGTCTAGCTTTTGTACCCCAGTACCAAGTAAGTGTGTTTTTTGCCTGTATTTTGTGTATCATTACAGTGTCATTTAGCTGTCTGGTAGTTACATTAGGGATCTCACTTTTTTGACCTATATATGATCATTACGATTATTTTAGTGAGTTTCCCCCTATAATATTTGTGCTACCCTCTCCCACCCGCTCCCCTTACAGGGGCATTTTAATACATAATTGTTTTCCTTTTTTCCTACTATACCTTCTTGTTTTTCGGCAATATAATTAATTATTAATGTTTTTTTTATTTTTTTTGCAATTTTTGCATTTTAATTGTGGATATCACCATTATACTCTTGGCTATAAGACATACTTCTGTGGATTTCTCACCTTAGACATTAGTCCTTTAGTGGGTATTTGTATCCCCTAGTATTTCTTTTTGGGACCTGTATTGGTTCATACTGTGGTATACTTTAATCTTTTAGGCATTTATCTTACTTGTGTGTCATGTGATCAGGATACGTGTTTGTTCATTACTATTTTGATCAGGTGATACTATTGACTCATCATTAGATATATTTGAATATGTATATGATTGTTAGGATTAGCTCAATTGTGTCTTCAACGTGACACTTTTAGGGTTTAATTTCCCTGGAACATACACTTTCTGTGACTAGATTTTTCACACTAGTTTGATACTTTCTACTTAACCTTGAGTGCAATATATAGGGGACTTCAGTGACCTCTGTCACTTTTTTCTGTTATTGCATAGCCATTACCCCTGTGCACCAAGCTTTCTTTTTCTGTTTTCCTCACATGATATTATGGTTTGAGCAGTGTCCCAACTCTCTTCTATTTTAATCATTGTGTGTATGCCTATTGTAAGGGAATAAACGACAATCTATTTCATTATCTTGTTTTGCTCAATGTATGATCCAGATAAAAAGGTGTAAATGGTCTGGTCTCCTGTGACAGTGCTTCAGGCATAAAAAGTAACATTTAGGAAGAGGAGTTCCTGCTCCGAAGAGCTTACAATCTAATTGGTAGGTAGGAAGAACGAACAGAGACAGTAGGTGGGCATTCTGGTAAGTGCGTCTGCAAGGGGCCAAGCTTTATGTATCAGGTGTACAGTGTTAGCCGCGGTGCTACTCGTATGCTTCGTTAAGCAGGTGGGTTTTAAGGTGGGTTTTAAAGATGGATAGAGAGGGTGCTAGTCGGGTATTGAGGGGAAGGGCATTCCAGAGGTGTGGGGCAGTCAGTGAGAAAAGTTTAAGGCAGGAGAGGCTTTAGATACAAAGGAGGTAGCGAAAAGACATCCTTGAGCAGAATGCAAGAGTAGAGATGGTGCATAGCGAGAAATTAGGGCTGAGATGTAAGGAGGAGCAGAAGAGTGTAAAGCTTTAAAAGTGAGGAGGAGAATTGCATGTGTGATACGGGATTTGATTGGAAGCCAGGAGTGGGATTTCAGCAGGGGGGGCACAGAGACAGATTTAGGAAAGAGTAGAGTGATTCTGGCAGCAGAGTTTAGGATAGATTGTAGGGAAGACTGGTGAGAGGCAGGAAGGCCGGACAGCAGGAGGTTACAGTAGTCGAGACGGGAGAGAATCAGGGTCAGAGTCAGAGTTTTAGCAGTCAAGCAACAGAGGAAAGGGCGTATCTTTGTTATATTGCGGAGGAAAAAGCGACAGGTTTAAGATATGTTTTGAACGTGAGAGAGGAGTCGAGTGTGACCCCTAGGCAGCGTGCTTGCACTACTGGGTGTATGACAGAACTTCCAACAGTAATGTGGAAGGAGGTAGTAGCGCCAGGTTTGGAATGAAATATGAGGAGCTCTGTTTTTGACACGATAAGTTTAAGTCGAAGGAGGGACATCCAGGATTAAATAGCAGAGAGACATTCAGAAACTGAAAGGTCAGGGGTTGAAAAGTAAATTTGTGTGTCGTCAGCATGGAGGTGATATTTGAACCCAAGAGATGTGATTAGGTCACCTAGAGAGAGTGTGTACAGAGAAAAGAGGAGAGGTCCCAGGACAGAGCCCTGGGGTACCCCACAGAGAGATCAATAGAGGAGGAGGTGTTAGCAAAAGAGACACTGAAAGTAAGATGGTATAGGTAGGAGGAGATCCATGATAGTGCTTTGTTACAAATACCAAGAGTATAGAGAATGTGAAGGAGAAGAGGGTGGTCCACGGTATCAAATGCTGCAGAGAGGTTGAGTAATATGAGCAGAGTGTAATGACCTCTGTCTTTGATCGCAACGAGCTCATTAGTTATTTTAGTGAGGGCTGTTTCAGTGGAGTAAGCAGATTGTAGAGGGTCTAGGAGAGAATAGGTGTTGAGAAAATGGAGCAAGTGAGAGAATAAAAGATGTTCAAGGAGTTTAGAGGCAAAAGGCACGTCGATAGTTAGAAAGACAGGTAGGTTCAAGCTTGCTGTTTTTTTAGTAATGGTATGAATGTTGCATGCTTAAAAATGGAGGGAAGGTACCAGAGAAGAGGGAGGAGTTAAAATCTGTGTGAGTGTAGGGATTATAGTAGGAGCAAGAGGTTTTAGGAGATGGGAGGGAATGGGGTCAAGAGGGCAAGTGGTAGAGGGAGAAGAGGAGATCAGCAATGACACATCCTCCTCTGTGACAGCGGAAAAAGTCATGGAAGGTAGGAGGAGAGTTAGGAAGAGGTGTAGGATGGGAGCAGGAAACAGAGGGGATGTTCTGACGTATGAAGAAGAACAGGCAGCCGAGGGTGGTCTGAGTAGGGAGTCAAAGACAGAGAAGAGTCGGCATGGGTTAGACCTGTGCGTGTTGATTAGTGAAGAAAAGTAGGTTTGTTTAGCTTGAGAGAGGGCAGTGTTGAAACAGGATAGCATAAATTTGTAGTGAAGGATTCTGTGAGAGTGTGAGATTTCCTCCAGAGGCGTTCAGAGGATACGAGTGCAGGAACGCAGCATGCGCGTGTGGCAATTTAGCCAGAGTATGGGGTTAGAAGGGTGACAACGGCAGAGAGAAAGCAGGGCATGTAGATCAAGAGAGGATAGGACAAAGTTGTAGTTCCTGACTAGGTTGTCAGGGTCTAGAGCAGAACTGAGAGAGGAGAGGGAGGTACGTAAAGTGGAATCAAAATCTGGTAGGTTAATAGAGCACAGGTCTCTGCAGAAATGAGGTGGAGAAGGGGAGAAGAGAGAGAGAGAGAAAATGAGATGAGATAATGGTCAGAGAGAGGGAGGGGGGGAAATGAAGAAATCAGACAGAGAGAACTTTTTAGTAAAAACCTGGTCTAGATAGTGGTCATCTTGTGGGTGCTAGCTGCAGTCCACTGTTGAAGGCCAAAAGAAGAGGTTAGAGAGAAAGCGGGAGGCCGAAGGGAGAGAGGGGTCATCAATGTGGCAGTTGAAGTCCCCATGGAGAAGAACAGTGGAGTCAAAGGAGAGAAAGGAGTGCCAGGATTCAAAGCGAGAGGGAAAGACAGATGAGTAGAGGTAGGTGGGCGATAGATGACCACCACGTGGATAGGGAGAGGAGAGAAAATCTCTTGATATGCACAAAACAATTCATATAAGTCATTGCGTAGGTGTATGCTAATGTCTCTCCCCAATATCACCCGACCCTGTATCTAATGGGCCTGTGTGGGGGTGCCGGGAAACACCATAGGAGCTCTTGTAGATAGTGTTATAATGTAGCAGGCCTGCGTCTTCTCAGAGACTTTACTTGCCAGCGATGAGGATCCCCCATTTATTTACTCACGCCTTCCTTATTCTGATAGACGGCATCTCCGCTCTCACTCTACTAGTGGGCATGTCTGTGACCTTGTCACCCAGCTCTGCTGAGAAATCCTGCTGGCCTGGTTCTCAGGTCACTCCGGATCAGCCCTAAGCCCCTCTGGGTCACAGCAGCTCTGCTCTCTCGTGCTCCGGCAGGGACACTTCAAGACTCTCCCTTTTAGTCCCTCCTCTTTGGAGTCAACTGTCATTGGCTGGGGGCCATGTCCATTATAGAGTCACATCCTGGGCACACCACACAGAGAGGAGCGGCCAAGGGGCAGTGTGTAGCATAGCTGTACACACTTCCGAGGGGGGTTACCGCTAGAAACCGGAAGTGCTGAAAATAGGGCTGTTCAGCTCTAGGGGACACCCTGGTTCCTATCCTGTAACAAAATGGGGTAAAAAAATTAAATAAAAGAGTAGTGGGAATTGTTGCTTAAACTAAGCACTGAAATAAATGAAACATATTTTACTGGTGAAGCTGTGTGGCATACTAATGTTTATATATCATGCTAGTTGGGCTTATGCAGAAGCAAGGGCTGTTTGTTAGCTGCAGTACATTTAACTGCCTTTTCACGGATGATATTGTAGCCGTACCTTTTTAAATATAAAAATGGCGGGAAAAACTTAAGAGAGAAAAATCTGTGAATGGTTTTGCCACACAAATAGTGTTATTTTTGTTGGTTAAATGTAATATGATGGTTTATTTATTACGATGTTATGACTTAAATTATAGGTGTATAGTATGTGTTTAATAACATTGTATTTATATATCTACAGATGCAGCGGCCATTATTTTACGAAATCTCGCGGTTTATACCTCGGAATACCCATGTGATGACGCGGGATTACTTCCAACCGTACCGCCTTAAGATGCGAGTGCAGGCGAGTGCAGAAAATGGCACTTTAGTGTTCTGGTTTTTAAACGCCTGAAATTGACACAGTCGCACAGTACTGTACACATTACAATTCATTCATTTCATTGTATTTAATTGCACACAATCCATGAAATTCAAACAAAGCAACCGCGATAAACACGTGTGCCTGGGGCGATTGACGGCGTTCATGCCGCGTGGAGTACAGCAGCGCACACGAAAACGATGCCGTGATTTGTTTCAATAATGGCCGCTGCATCTGTATATATACTTATTTCTATTTACAGCCACTTGGGACCTACTGTGTGTGCTGCGATATTACCCTGTGATCTTTCATTGTATAACATATACTAGAGACAAATGTGAGTGTGATGCATTTTGTATGCAATCTGACCGATCGCCATTAGAGCCAAGTACCAAGGCCGATGCTAAAACTACATATTTTTTTTTTAGCGGTCGGGGGGTCAGTCGTGGTCGCCGTGTCCAATCCCGCAAAACGCAAATAATTGCCGGAGATTTAGACTTCGTTTTTCGTGGTCACGGGAACAGTCAGTCTGGCTACATCTGCATGTCCCTTCCGGTTTGATCCACTTGTGTGTTACTGGTGAGTTCCACCTAGGTTACATAGAGACGTCCATTTTGAGAGGTAACCATGATGCGGTGCAGCCCACAGTTTGAGTTCCAGTTACATCACTTCTGAGTTGTAATTAGGATTATAGGCTAAAGCAGTCAAATTCAGGGCATTATTGAAATTCCTGCCCTCTGATTGGTTAAATTTCCGGCCATTATCCAATTAGTAATGGCCGGAAATTTAGCTGCTTGCAAAGTGTTGATTTCAATGTGATTATTTTCAGCCAATCAGCTTTCAGAAGAGCTGAGACAGGGCAGGAGATTGGTCTAAAAGTAGGAACAGCTCTGAGACAGGGCAGGGGATTGGTTAAAAAGTATCAGCCACGGGTTGACTCCTCCCCCTTGCTCCGTGAACTGAGAAGATTCAGTTGAATTGGTGGGGTGAGGGAGAGTGAGTCTGCAAAGCAAGTGAGTTTCTGTCTGCAGTTTGTTTCTGGCTGTAGTTTCTCTGTGTGTGTGTGTGTGTGTCAGCAGCAGTGTTTATGAGTGTAGCAGCAGCTGTGTGTGTGCTGTGCTGTTGTGTTGTATTTGTGTGTAGCAGCAGTTTGTGTGTGTAGCAGCAGTTTGTGTGTGTAGCAGCAGTTTGTGTGTGTACAGGTTCTGTGTTGTGTGTAGAGGTGTTGTGTGTAGAGGATCTGTGTTGTGTGTAGAGGTGCTTTGTTGTGTTGTGTGTAGAGGTGCTGTGTTGTGTTGTGTTGTGTTGTGTGTAGAGGTGCTGTGTTGTGTTGTGTGTAGAGATGCTGTATTGTGTGTGTGTGTGTAGAGCTCCAGTGTGTGTATGTATGTGGCTGTATGTGAGGAGGTGCTGTGTTGTGTGTGTGTGTGTGTAGCAGCAGTTTGTGTGCGTGTAGATCTGCTGTGTTGTGTGTGTGTGTGTATACAGAGCGGGCGGCAGTGTGTGGATATAGATATCTGCAGTGTAAGCGTATATAGAGGTGGATTCATGTATTTACCATTTTATTTTAATAAAAAAATCTATTTAACTATACAAAAGTGTCTATTATTTCTGAAAAAAGTCTACATTTAGCCTATAATAGTAATAATCCCCTCAGAACAGGGCATTACTGGCCAATAATGCCCTGGCTGGGTTAAAGTCCAACACTTCAACACTTCCAGCCAGGGCATTATTGGTCAGTAATGCCGTGTTCTTCGGGGATTATTACTTAAATACGAGGAATCACTTTTGAGTTGTTTTAAGGTATTTACGATTACTCTTTATGTATACATTTTTATATAATATCTATATTATGTTGACACTTTGATGCACTGTTGACTGTACACATGCTTGTACCTTTAATAATTAGTATTGTTGATGATGCTATAGATTATTGGCATCTCCTGCCGTGGGTTTGTTCTAGCACCAAATTTCCGAAAATAGCTTTGTGTGAAATGATGTCCCTGACGAAAGGTCCGTGTGAGACCGGAAATGTTGTCCTGTCCACTGTTCCTTCAATAAATGGAAGATACCGCATTAAGAGTTTTTGTAAGTTGAGATCGACTTTGTTTCTCCATTTCAGAAAGTCTGTTAGATCACTTTTTTTTGACACGTACCTCTTTAGGAATGGACCCAATGAAAAACATAAGGCTTTACAAATCATTTTTAAAAATAGCCACCAAAGGGAAAGTGTTAAGAAGTGCTTTACAAAGCACTCCCCATCGCTGCACCTTTACAATTGCTGATGTATGTAGGTGTGAGATGCAGAATTTCTCAGCCTGGGATATTTCAAACTTGGTAACAATGATTGATGCTGGCGCAGTCAGGATAATACCGCTGGGGTCTAATGATATTTTTCTCATTAGAGAGAAGAGCTGATGCCACAAGCCTGCTGCTCCTTTTGTTGTATAAACCCAAACGAAATGTCACCTTGCTACATTACCATGATTTGTCTTCAGAGAAATCCTAGGGAAGTCTTTTTTCTGCTCTCTCATCTGTGCTTCACTTTGATTCTCCCAGCCTGTTAGAAAAAAAAACTCCAAAGATCAATATGAGCAAGGCAGTAGATTTTCAAGATACTGTACATGGCGTTTATACTTTATAAACTAGTGTGAGTTCTGCTAATACATAATAATATATTCAAAACACAGCATTCATTCCTTACCTAAAGAGCTAATAATCTTTGCAGCATGCAATGCACAGGGCATTGAGTGACATTCAAAATCCAATTTAGTTGGTGTTGTTTATGAAACTGGGATTTGCCACTTCAGTGGTTAGTACCTTCACCCCATAGTTACTTCGTTCTGCATATAGAGAAAAGACTATAGAATGGGATATGAGGGGGAATGGTAGATCCCTGAAAGATTTTAGTAGTGCAGCATCCAGAACCATGTATGTAAGATTATATGTAAAGGTTCTATGATCTTCAAGAAGGTTCCAGACCTACTGTATGATTCTATAAATGGCTGTTGAAACCTCTTGATGTGATAAATACAGTAGAAGGCTAGATTACACCAAGGCCCTCTTCAATAAGGTGAGAAGCAGTCATTCATATATAAATAAAATGTAAATGAATCTAGCCAACAATAAGTATTACTGCAACAAAGAACGCTAAAAAGGAGCCTTCAGTATGAGTATCAATGTGCCTACTCTTCGTGAAGAAAACCATCCACCTTCTTGTATATTTTTGTATATGATATAAAAATTATATGAAGGCTTATCCTACAAGATGAAATGAAGTGGTTAAGAAGACAATATGAAGATCAATAAAAACCGCAGGCTTGAAATATACTAAGGGAAAAATAGCCCTGAAATTCTCATTGGTAAATGGATGATATATGTTGTTATATGTGTAGCACTGTTTCTCCCACCCTCTGGGAGATTTACTGCTGTTGCTACGGTGTGGTGCTGAGGCATACCTGCTAGGTTCAGGAGATCTGAGCTGTCTGCGTTGTAATGGAGACCAGGACAGGCTTTTGATGTCATCTTAGTTCGGTGTCAGCGCCCCAAGCTTCAGTGGGTATCCTGGAAGTACCAGGGGCAGTTCCCTCTGATGCACTCTCACACACCTTCTCACTGACTCAGTCCAGACAGGTGTATAATAGAACAAAGGGATCTTTATTCGAGCAGTCACTGCATGATGGTCCTACAGCGGTGCAAGGTCTCAGAGGCTCCAGGCCTCTGGATGATGCTTGACCCCAGCTAGTATAGTTAATGAGGTTAGAGCTTGCAGGGATTGTGTGTTCATTAACTTAATTTTCAACTGGTATCAGTTGTTTGGAGGTTGGTGGCCTCTCCTCCCTGGGTTTAAGCTCACCCCTCCCCACTTTTTAAGTAGCAGGTTTTTCCATGTACCTGTGCAGGACAGGTCTATTGAGACCATTCTCCCTCCACTGCAGAGGTTAATGAGAATTTTCACAGGTAGTGTTAGGACCCTTATGTATGTATTTATATATCTTTATTTATATAGCGCAAAAAGTGTACTCAGTGCTTCACAAAGAATACAGTATGAGAGTAGAAAAAGGAGTAGAGAGAGAGGGTGGGAATAGAGGATTTGTGGGGGTGCTTTTTATTGAGGGGTAAAGAAGTTGTTGGGAGAGAGGTGTATAAATAATGGGGCAGTGTATGGGCACAGGCATAAGCTGGAGGGGAGAAGCGATAAAGAAATGTGGAAAGGAGGGGAGTGGGGGAATTGGAGAGAACAGAAATGTTTACATAGGAGTGAGGAAACAGTCAACAGAAAAAGAAGTAGGGAAGGCATAGTGAAAGGCAGGAGGAGAGACTTCCCAGGTGTGGAGGAGTACAAATGATCTTGTACAAATTGGAGGTATCTTTGTGAGATATGTAGTAAACATCCAAATCTCCCCTGGATCAATGTGATGGGACCTTAGCAGGATGCAAGAGAGGCACAAAACATAGGGCAGGCTGTTCCAACTTTTATATATTATTATACATAAAAGTTGGAACAGTCTGCGTATTCTGGGTGTGAGCATTCGGAGGAGTACTTAGCAGTGCATACGAGGTCTTCGCGTAGTATAAAGGATTCGATCAGATATCTTCCGTGGAAAGGATGATATCCCCGATGCGGTGGGCGAGTGCGCCTACCGGCGAACCCACCCCGTCGGAATGATCCAGAGGATACAGAGATGCTGTGGGTCGTGTCCCTTGAAAAAGGGTATCCCATGTTTGCGGACCCTGCATTGGGCCGCGTTTGCCCTACACTGTCAGTCGACTACTACAGGGGGTACCTCGGCCTAGGCTCGGGACAGTACCTACAGAACGACACGGGTTGAGTGCGACTGCACCCAGGGGTGCTGGTTTTGATCCTCCAGGTGAACGCTCGGAGCACGATGGCTCTGTATCTGAGTCACCACTGGCGAGGGCTCCCCTCGCATCACGCTCCTGGTGGAGGTGTCCCATTAGAAGGTGATGTCCAGAAGAAGAGTAGTGGGCCAGTGTCTAACCTCCCAATCCATTCCGGAAGAAGGGAAAAAGGCCATCGTCAGCCATCGAGTGGTAAGGACCCCCCTTGTCCCCCACAGACTTCGATGGGGTGGCCGTCTAAGCAAACGCAAGGCAAAGCTACGGGCCCTACTACGAGGACATCCGAGTGCATGTGTAGCGCCTGTGGCTCCCAACACCGGTGGTCCCCCCCCAGGATGGACTCCAACGCTCCCGATTTGAGTCACGTGAGTGGACGTCCCAGAAGAGTTGGGGCAGGTCCCGACTACCAACCAGGTGGGAATGACAGCGTCCCGAGGACTGTTGGCCACCGGATATCAACCCGATGGTAAGGTGTCTTACTCGTTCCCCCTGCCAGGTGAAACCCGAGACATTGTAGGCCGCCTTGTCAGTGGGAAGAGCCTCGCAAGTCCTTAGGTGACACGGACTGTGTAAAGGAAGATTCCAGGGAGACTGGCCTCCTTTAAGCCCAAAAGGAGCGTTGCCATCACGAGGTAGTGGACGCGCGGGAAAGGTCCTGGACCTCCTGTCTCCCCACATCCCTGCCGACGGATTGGACGGCTTTACAGGGTTTCGCTTCGCGACCCTTTGTCTGCAACTCCTTCCCACCGGAGGGGTGAGAGTAGCAAAAGAGCCAGTAGCTGTCGCTTTAGAGTGTGATCTCGCAAGAATTTTTTCTAGGGGGGGCTCACGGACGCAAAAGTGAGGTAGTCACCCACACTGTCAGTCGTGGCACCCCACACATGGTCGTATCAGTGTGCGCAGCCATCTCGGGTATTAATGTGGTGGCAATGCATGTAACCGAAGTGTACAAAATTGACATGTGTTGTATGTTCTGTCCATGCATTTTAATTGTATAAACTATTCAGGTAAGGGCGTTCTCCAAGCGGACGGTTGGAATTCCACCAGGTTGGAGGAGTGAGTCCAGTGGTCCCACCACCTCCAGCACCCCCCTCCCCTGGGGACTGATCGCAGGTACCGCCGAGTCACAGAGCCGGCCCCTGGCACAAGACAATCGCGCGTGGCGTGAGGTGAGGGGATCAGGTCACGGCTCGGGGTTGATGGGGACGAGCGTCGGGGCGGTTGACCAGGGCCACGCGGTGTTACAGCCGGCTCACCGCGCTCTCGGAGCCGGTGTGGTAAGGAGCGCACGCCATTGCGCTTCAATTGCGCATGCGGAGCAGTTATGTCCCCGGCGGCCCGAACAGACTCTGCGCAGACTATCTGCCGGAAGGCAGGGACAAGCAGAGGATGAGCTTGAGAGCGGCCATTAGGCGTTTCCGCATGCGCGGGGAAGCGCGCACGCTGGGCCCCGTGGTATAGCAGCCCCCTGGAACTACAATTCCCCAGGAGGCATAGGGAGACAGGCAACATGGTGCCTGAATAGTGGCCAATAGGGCTGGAGGAAAGCTCAGCCCGGGAAAGAGATACATTTCCCGGGCTTTGCATGAGTCGTTGGAGCAGCGGAGCTGAAGGGGAAGAGGATGCAGGGATAAGTGCAGCTCCGTTGCATCAGCTAGGTACGCCCCTCCATGTGGCCCCAACCCCCCATCCCCACCAGGTTAGTGGATAATTATACAGTGGACGGCCCTAGATAGGGAAGGTTCACCCTTAGGTTTGTGTAGGGGCAGTTGGCAGTGCGGACAGCGGGTAGTGCTGTGTAGCATTGACCAAATAGGCACCGGGTCGTTACAGCGGAGGCTGCAGTGTGTCGCAGTGGGATTATGGGGTTCGGCCTGCGGTGTATGAGTGTTGCATGTGACGCTGCATGTACTGGTGCGTGTGTGTGAACGCGTGTTGACGAGCGAAGACTGGAAGCTGTAGAGCTGCTGTGGTCGGCTGTAGGCGCGTTAGGATTAGGAGTAGCTAGTTGTTATGAAGGCTTAGGGACGTGGGTATAGGGAGTGGGACAGGTCCTTTCCCTCTCACGGCCCTAGGAGCTGTCCCAAGACACACACAGGGTTTGCGGTACAAACAGGGACAGGCCCTAGTTAGGGTTCCGTTCAAGTTAGTGGCTCTGTAAATCGATAGGGATAAGAGCGGCGGTTGTCTGTTCCCGGGAAAGCGGCTGGGACCACGTTGGGTCCACAGAGACTTTTGGTTCCCGAGGGGCCGCCCTACTAGCGGTCACACAAGTGCCCAGGAGTTTCGGTTGGAGTAGTCCTCAGCGATTGACCCTGAGCAAGATCGGTTGCCGACTTCCGAGTACGTGGAGTGCTCGGAGGTATCAATTATAGTAAGTGCACCCGGGCCCGTAGCTAACTGTGACTTCGCGCAGTACCCATCTGCGCCCTCTCGTGAGGGAGTGTGGACATTGGGTGGGGTTTAATGGCAATGTGTTGAGAGGTCTTTTAACTATTCTCATGTTTCGCAGACTTTATCCTCATGTCCATCTTGCGCGACGCATATGGTTTCCTACTAGCGAGGAATGACACAGGTTCAACTTAAGGTCAGTATGCACGTTAGTTCTATGTTATCGATAAAGTCCTTAGTTAGTTATATATCACTGTGTGTGTGGTCCTTCGTTTAATGGTTACCCCCATATGCCCAGGTCACCCATGAACCGTATCGGGGTTCTTGTGTACTTCCCCTAGTCACTACAAGTTGTGAGGGGGACTTTTAAAAGTCCAGTCCTAAGGTGTTAGTTGTATAAGAGTGTGGGCAATATGGCTAGTAGAAAACGTGCAGCTTGCTTATTTCTATCTTTCCCATACCAAAAAACTTAGGATATTTGTTAAGTGTGTATATTATGGATAACAGCGTGTTTTTAAAACATCTGTTGGTGCACAGAAATGAGCTCGGTATTGTCAGAACCAATGCTCTGTACAGGTTCCGGGGCTTACCAAGTGGGGCACGGGTCTGCAGGACATTTGGAGAGAAGGCAGAGGCTGTCCAAGTTGGTGAAGACCATTGGACAGAGGTAGGATTCAAGTATCCACATCCTTAGTTCCAGGCCCGCCTTTTGCATTTCCATTGATTCCACCGAAACTGGCAGGCCGCTCTCAACTGCGGGGGGGCATGAAGAACCAGGGTCAGGGGTGGGTGCTAATTGGATCCGGCCCCTTGTTAATTCAGATTTCCCAGGTACCCGGTTTTTTTCCTTCTAACTAAAACGACTTTTGTGTCTCAGATTGGTTGGCAGAGATATTCTCATACGCTTTCTGCAGGGGGATGTATTCTGGTTTGAATGTAAGAGTCAGAGTGTATTATAACCCTCAGCAAATAATGTGTTAGTTCCCCAAATTAAAGAAGTTTTCCAGTTCTCTAAAATTTCCAGATCTCACGTTTCCAGCAAGAGGGGCCTGTTCGATAAAGTCCTGCCTGGGGTTTTGTTCCTGTTTGGCACTGTTATCATGGGGAAATCCTTAGTTAAGGATTCCGCCCCGCACCTAGCAGAGCCTAGTTTTGACCCTTCAGTACCAGTTAAGTGTGTTTTTTTGCACTGGTATTGTTTATTATCATACAGTGTCATTTAGCTGTTTTGATGTTACATTAGGGGAATCTCACTTTTTTGACCTATATATGTCATTACATTTATTTTATTTAGTCGGGTTTCCCCCCCTATATAGTTTTGTCTACCCTCTCCACCCGCTCCCCTTACAGGGGCTTTGAATGACATAATTGTTTTCTTTTTCCTACTATCCTTCTTGGTTTTCGCAATATATTAAGTTAGTAAGTTTTTTTTTTTTTTTTCAATTTTTGCATTTTTAATTGGGATATTACAACCATTCTACTCTTCTTGGCATATACGACATACTTTGTGGATTTCCCTCTAGAATTAGTCCTTTAGTGGGTATGTAGATCCCGAGTATTTCTTTGTTGGGAACTGTATTGGGTCATACTGTGTTATATTTAATTGCTTGAGGCTTTTATTCTTACCTTGTGTGTTCATGTGGCTCAGGATTACGTTTTGTTCTTACTATTTTGATCATTGTTGATTCCTATTGACTCATCATTCGATAATTTGAAATACGGGTTATATGATGTTGGATTCAGCTCAATGTGTCTGTCAACCGGGACACTTTAGTGGTTTTTTAATTTCCCCTGAACCAACACTTCTGACTGATTTTACACACTAGTTTGATACTTCTACTCTACACTTGATTGCAAATATGGGGACTTCAGTTGACATCGTGTCCACTTTTTCGTTATTGCATAGCCATCTACCCGGCCTGTGCAGCACAAGCTTTCTTTTTCTGTTCCCTTTCCTCACATGAATTAGGTTTGAGCAGTGTGTCCCAACGAGCGTCTATTTTAATCATTGTGTTGTAAATCCTTTGTTAAGAATAAACGACAATCATTTTCAGTTATCTTGTTTTGCTCATGTATGATCCAGATAACAAGAGGGTAATATGGTCTGGTCGCCTGTGACAGTGTAGCATTAAAAAGTAACATTTCGGAGGAGGATACCTGCTCCGAAGAGCGTTACAATCTGAATTTGGTGGTATGGGAAGACAGCAACAGAGAAGTCCGTTGGGCATTCTGGTAAGTGCGTCGTGCAAGGGGGCTCAAGCTTATGTATCAGGTGTAACAGTGTTTAGCCGCGGTGCGTACTCGTATGCTTCGTAGGCAGGTGGGTTTTAACGTGGTATTAAAGATGGCTAGAGCAGGGGTAGGGTCTAGTCGGGTATGTGAAGGGGAGGGCATTCCAGAGGTGTGGGGCAGGTCATTGATAAAAGTTTAAGGCAGGATAGGCTTTAGAACAAAGGAGTTAGCGAAAAGACATCCTTGAGCAGAATGCAAGAGTAGAGATGGTGCATCGAGAAATTAGGGTCTGAGATGTAAAGCAGCAGAAGAGTGTAAGCTTTAAAAGTGAGGGGGAATTGCATGTGGTGAACGGGATTTGATTGGAAGCCAGGGGTGGGATTTCAGCAGGGGGGCAGAACAGATTTAGGAAAGAGTAGAGTGATTCTGGCAGCAGAGTTTAGGATAGATTGTAGGGAAGACTGGTGAGAGGCAAGGAAGGGGCGACAGCAGGAGGGTTACAGTAGTTCGAGCACGGAGAGAATCAGTGTCAGAGTCAGAGTTTTAGCAGTCAAGCAACAGAGGAAGGCGTATCTTGTTATATTGCGGGGAGGAACGAGAAAGGAGATCTTGTAATGTTAAGATTGTTTAACGTGAGAGAAGGAGCGAGTGTGACCCCTAGGCAGCGTGCTTGCACTACTGGGTGTATGACAGAACTTCCAACAGTAATGTGAAGGAGGTAGTAGTCGCCAGGTTGGATGAAATATGAGGAGCTCTGTTTTGACACGATAAGTTTAAGTCGAAGGAGGGCACCAGATAAATAGCGAGAGACATTCAGAAACTGAAAAGGGTCAGGGGTTTTGAAAAGTAAATTTGTGTGTCGTCAGCATGGAGGTGATATTTGAACCCAAGAGATGATTAGGTCACCTAGAGAGAGGTGTACAGAGAAAAGAGGAGAGGTCCCAGGACCAGAGCCCTGGGGTACCCCAGAGAGAGATCAATAGAGGAGGAGGTTGTTAGCAAAGAGACACTGAAAGTAAGAGTGTATAGGTAGGAGGAGATCCATGATAGTGCTTTGTTACAATACCAAGAGTTTAAGAATGTGAAGGAGAAGAGGGTGGTCCCGTATCAAATGCGCAGAGAGGTTGAGTAATATGAGGCAGAGTGTAATACCTCTGTCTTTGATCGCAACGAGCCATTAGTATTTTAGTGAGGGCTGTTTCAGAGTGGAGTAAGCAGATTGTAGAGGGTCTCTAGGAGAAGAAATAGGTGTTGAGAAAATGGAGCAGTGAGAGAATAAAAGATGTTCAAGGAGTTAGAGGCAAAGCACGTCGTAGTTAGAAAAGACAGTAGGTTCAAGCTTGCTGTTTTTTTATAATGGTATGAATGTTGCATGCTTAAACATGGAGGGAAGGTACAGAGAGAGGGGGGAGGAGTTAAAATCTGTGTGAGTGTATGGGATTATAGTAGGAGCAAAGGTTTTAGGAGATGGGAGGGAATGGGGTCAAGAGGGCAAGGGTAAAGGGAGCGAAGAGAGATCAGCAATGACACATCCTCCTCTGTACAGCGGAAAAAGTCATGGAAGGTAGGAGGAGCGTTAGGAAGAGGTGTTGAGATTGAGCAGAAACAGAGGGGATGTTCTGACGTTATGAAGAAGAACAGGCAGCCGAGGGTGGTCTGAGTGGGAGTCAAAGACAGAGAAGAGTCAGCATGGGTTAGACCTGTGTTTGCGGTTGATTAGTGAAGAAAGTAGGTTTTGTTTAGCTGAGAGAGGCAGTGTTGAAACAGGATAGCAAAAATTTGTATGAAGGATTCTGTGAGAGTGGAGATTTCCTCCAGAGGCGTTCAGAGGATACGAGTGCAGGAACGCAGCATGCGCGTGTGCAATTTAGCCAGAGTATGGGTTAGAAGGGGTGACACGGCAGGAGAACAGGCATGTAGATCAAGAGAGGATAGGACAAAGTTGGTAGTTCCTGACTAGGTTGTCCGGGTCTAGAGCAGAACTGAGAGAGGGAGAGGGAGGTACGTAAATGGAATCAAATCTGGTAGGTTAATAGAGCACAGTCTCTGACAGAAATGAGGTGGAGAAGGGGAGAAGAGAAGAGAGAGAAAATGAGATGAGATAATGGTCGCAGAGAGAGGGAGGGGGTGGAAATGAAGAAATCAGACAGAGAGACTTTTTAGTAAAAACACCTGGTCTAGATAGTGGTCATCTTGTGGGTGCTAGCTGCAGTCCACTGTTGAAGCCAAAAAGAAGAGGTTAGAGAGAAAGCGGGAGGCCGACGGGAGAGAGGGTACATCGAATGTGGCAGTTGAGTCCCCAATGAGGAAAACAGTGTGAGTCAAAGGAGAGAAAGGAGGCCGATTCCAAAGCGAGAGGAAAGACAGATGAGTAGAGGTAGGTGGGCGATAGATGACCACCACGGGATAGGGAGAGGAGAGAAAATCTTCTGTATGCACACAAAACAATTCATATAAGTCATTGCGTAGTGTATGCTAATGTCCTCTCCTCTCCCAATATCACCCGACCCTGTATCTAATGGGCCCTGTGTGGGGGTGCCGGGAAACACCTAGGAGCTCTTGTAGATAGTTTATAATGTAGGCAGGCCTGCGTACTTCTCAGAGACTTTACTTGCGCTGAGGATCCCCCATTTATTTTACTCACGCTCTCCTTATTCTGATAGACGGCATCTCCGCTCTCACTCTACTAGTGGGCATGTCTGTGACCCTTGCACCCAGCTCTGTCTGGAAATCCTGCTGGCCTGGTTCTCAGGTCCCTCCGGATCAGCCTAACCCCTCTGGGTCACAGCAGCTCTGCTCTCTCGTGCTCCGGCAGGGACACTTCAAGACTCTCCCTTTTAGTCCCTCCTCTTTGAGGCAACTGTCATTGGCTGGGGCCAGTCCATTATAAGTCACATCCTGGGCACAACCACACAGAGAGGGAGCGCCAAGGGGCAGGTGGTAGCATGCTGTACACACTTCCGGGGGGTTACCGCTAAATACCGGAAGTGCTGAAAATAGGGCTGTTCGCTCTAGACACCCTGGTTCCTATCCTGTAACAAAATGGGTAAAAAAATTAATAAAAGAGTAGTGGAATTGTGTCTTAAACTAAGCACTGAAATAAATGAACATATTTACTGGTGAGCTGTGTGGCATACTAAATGTTTATATATCATGCTTTGGGCTTATGCAGAAGCAAGGCTGTTGTTAGCTCAATACATTTACTGCCTTTTCACGGATGATATTGTAGCCGTACTTTTAAATATAAAAATGGCGGGAAAACAACTTAAGAGAGAAAATCGTGAATGGTTTTGCCACACACAAATGTGTTATTTTTTTGGTTAAATGTAATATGATGGTTTATTTATTACGATTTATGACTAATTATAGGTGTATAGTATGGGTTTAATAACATTGTATTTATATCTACAGATGCAGCGGCCATTATTTTACGAAATCTCGCGGTTTATACCTCGGAATACCCATGTGATGACGCGGGATTACTTCCAACGTACCGCCTAGATGCGAGTGCAGGCGAGTGCAGAAAATGGCACTTTAGTGTTCTGTTTTTAAACGCCTGAAATTACACAGTCGCACAGTACTGTACACATTACAATTCATTCATTTCATTGTATTAATGCACACAATCCATGAAATTCAAACAAAAGCAACCGCATAAACACGTGTGCTGAGCTATTGACGGCGTTTCATGCCCGGGGGTACAGCAGCGCACACGAAAACGATTGCCGTGATTGTTTCAATAATGGCCGCTGCATCGTATATATACTTATTCTATTTACAGCCACTGTGACCACTGTGTTGTGCTGCGTATTACCCGTGATCTTTCATTGATAAACTATACTAGGACAAATGTGAGTTGATGCATTTGTATGCAATCTGACCGATCGCCATTAGAGCCAAGTACCACGGCCGATGCTAAAACTACTATTTTTTTTTTAGCGGTCGGGTGGTCAGTCGTGTCGCCGTGTCCAATCCCGCAAAACGCAAATAATTGCCGGAGATTTAGACTTCGTTTTCGTGGTCACGGGAACAGTCGTCTGGCTACATCTGCATGTCCCTTCCGTTTGATCCACTTGTGTTTACTGGTGAGTTCACCTAGGTTACATAGAGACGTCCATTTTGAGAGGTAACCATGATGCGGTGCAGCCACAGTTTGAGTTCCATTACATCACTTCGAGTTGTAATTAGGATTATAGGCTAAAGGCAGTCAAATTCAGGGCAATTGAAATTCTGCCTCTGATTGGTTAAATTTCCGGCCATTATCCAATTAGTAATGGCCCGAAATTTAGCTGCTTGCAAAGTGTTGATTTCAATGTGATTATTTTCAAGCCAATCAGCTTCAGAAGAGCTGAGACAGGCAGGAGATTGGTCTAAAAGTAGGAACCTCTGAGACAGGGCAGGGGATTGGTTAAAAAGTATCCACGGGTTGACTCCTCCCCTTGCTCCGTGAACTGAGAAGATTCAGTTGAATGGTGGGGTGAGGGAAGTGAGTCTGCAACAAGTGAGTTTCTGTCTGCAGTTTGTTTCTGGCTGTAGTTTCTCTGTGTGTGTGTGTGTGTGTCAGCAGCAGTGTTTTATGGTGTAGCAGCACTGTGTGTGTGCTGTGCTGTTGTGTTGTATTGTGTGTAGCAGCAGTTTGTGGGTGTGTGTAGCACAGTTTTGTGTGTGTAGCAGCAGTTTGTTGTGTGTGACAGTTCTGTGTTTGTGTAGAGGTGTTTGTGTAAGAGGATCTTGTGTGTAGAGGTGCTTGTTGTGTTGTGTGTAGAGGTGCTGTGTTGTGTTGGTTGTGTGTGTGTAGAGGTGCTGTGTTGTGTTGTGTTGTAGAGATGCTGTATGTGGTTGTGGTGGTGGGTAGAGCTCCAGTGTGTGTATGTATGTGGCTGTATGTGAGGAGGTGCTGTGTTGTGTGTGTGTGTGTGTAGCAGCAGTTTGTGTGCGTGTAGAGTCTCTGTGTTGTGTGTGTGTGTTAAAAGAGCAGGGCTGGCAGTGGTGGATATAGATATCTGCAGTGTAAGCGTATATGAGGTGATTCATGTATTTACCATTTATTTTAATAAAAAAATCTATTTAACTATACAAAAGTGTCTATTATTTCTGAAAAAAGTTCTACATTTAGCCTATAATAGTAATAATCCTCAGAACAGGGCATTACTGGCCAATAATGCCCTGGCTGGGTTAAAGTCCTCGAGCCTTCAACTCTTCCAGCCAGGGCATTATTGGTCAGTAATGCCCTGTTCTTCGGGGATTATTACTTAAATACGAGGAATCACTTTTGAGTTTGTTTTAAGGTCATTTACGATACTCTTTATGTATACATTTTTATAATAATATCTATATTATGTTGACACTTGCATGCACTGTTATGTACACATCTTGTACCTTTAATAATTAGTATTGTTGATGATGCTATAGATTATTGGCTCTCCTGCCGTGGGTTTGTTCTAGCACCAAATTTGCCGAAAATAGCTTTGTGTGAAATGATGTCCCTGACGAAAGGTCCGTGTGAGACCGGAAATTTGTCCTGTCCACTGTTCCTTCAATAAATGGAAGATACCGCATTAGAGTTTTTGTAAGTTGAGATCGACTTTGTTTCTCCTTTCCGAAAGTCGTTAGATCACTTTTTTTGTGACCGTACCTCTTTAGGAATGGACCCAATGAAAAACATAAGGCTTTACAAATCATTTTTAAAAATAGCCACCAAAGGGTAAAGTGTTAAGAAGTGTCTTACAAAGCAACTCCCCATCGCTGCACCTTTACAATTGCTGATGTATGTGTGTGAGATGCAGAATTCTCAGCCTGGGATATTTCAAACTTGGTAACATGATTGATGCTGGACGCATTCAGGATAATACCGCTGGGGTTAATGATATTTTCTCATTAGAGAGAAGAGCTGATGCCACAAGCCTGCTGCTCCTTTTGGTTGTATAAACCCCAAACAATGTCACCTTGCTACTTACCATGATTTGTCTCAGAGAAAATCTAGGAAGTCTTTTTTTGCTCTCTCATCTGTGCTTCACTTTGATTCTCCCAGCCTGTTAGAAAAAAAACTCCAAAGATCAATAGGCAAGGCAGTAGATTTTCAAAGATACGTACATGGCGTTTATAACTTTATAAACTATGTGAGTTCTGCTAATACATAATAATATTTCAAAACACAGCATTCATCCTTACCTAAAGAGCTAATAATCTTTGCATCGCAATGCACAGGGCATTGAGTGACATTCAAAATCCATTTAGTTGGTGTTGTTTTGAAACTGGGATTTGCCACTTCAGTGGTTAGTACCTTCACCCCATAGTTACTTCGTTCTGCATATAGAGAAAAGACTATAGAATGGGATATGAGGGGAATGGTAGATCCCTGAAAGATTTAGTAGTGCACGGCATCCAGAACCATGTATGTAAGATTATATGTAAAGGTTCTATGATCTTCAAGAAGGTTCCAGACCTACTGTATGATTCTATAAATGCTGTTGAACCTCTTGATGTGATAAATACAGTAGAAGGCTAGATTACACCAAGGCCCCTTCAATAGGTGAGAAGCAGTCATTCATATATAAATAAATGATAATGAATCTAGCCAACATAAGTATTACTGCAACAAAGAACGCTAAAAAGGAGCCTTCAGTATAGTTATCAATTGCCTACTCTTCGTGAGAGAAAACCATCCACCTTCTTGTATATTTTTGTATATGATATAAAAAATTATATGAAGGCTTATCCTACAAAATGAAATGAAGTGGTTAAGAAGACAATATGAAGATCAATAAAAACCGCAGGCTTGAAAATACTAAGGGAAAAATAGCCCTGAAATTCTCATTGGTAAATGGATGATATATGTTGTTATATGTGTAGCACTGTTCTGTTCCCCACCCTCTGGGAGATTTACTGCTGTTGCTACGGTGTGGGGTGCTGAGGCATCCCGCTAGGTTCAGAGATCTGAGCTGTCTGCGTTGTAATGGAGACCAGGACAGGCTTTTGATGTCATCTAGTTCGGTTGTCAGCGCCCCAAGCTTCAGTGGGTACACTGGAAGTACCAGGGGCAGTTCCCTCTGATGCACTCTCACACACCTTCTCACTGACTCAGTCCAGACAGGTGTATAATAGAACAAAGGGATCTTTATTCGAGCAGTCACTGCATGATGGTCCTACAAGCGGTTGCAGGTCAGAGGCTCCAGGCCTCTGGATGATGCTTGACCCCAGCTAGTATAGTTAATGAGGTTAGAGCTTGCAGGGATTGTGTGTTCATTAACTTAATTTTCAACTGGTTATCAGTTGTTTGGAGGTTGGTGGCCTCTCCTCCCTGGGTTTAAGCTCACCCCCTCCCCACTTTTTAAGTAGCAGGTTTTTCCATGTACCTGTGCAGGACAGTCTATTGAGACCATTCTCCCTCCACTGCAGAGGTTAATGAGAATTTTCACAGGTAGTGTTAGGACCCTTATGTATGTATTTATATCTTTATTTTATATAGCGACAAAAGTGTACTCCATGCTTCACAAAGATACAGTATGAGAGTAGAAAAAGGAGTGAGAGAGAGGGTGGGAATAGAGGATTTGGTGGGTTGCTTTTTATTGAGGGGTAAAGAAGTTGTTGGGAGAGAGGTGTATAAATAATGGGGCAGTGTATGGGCACAGGCATAAGCTGGAGGGGAGAAGAAGCGTATAAAGAAAGATGTGGAAAGGAGGGGAGTGGGGGAATTGGAAGAACAGAAATGTTTACATAGGAGTGAGGAAACAGTCACAGAAAAAGAAGTGGAAGGCATAGTGAAAAGGCAGAGAGGAGACTTCCCAGGTGTGGAGGAGTACAAATGATCTTGTACAAATTGGAGGTATCTTGTGAGATATGTAGTAAACATCCAAATCTCCCCTGGANNNTGGATCAATGTGATGGGACCTTAGCAGGATGAAAGAGAGGCACAAAGCATAGTGCAGACTGTTCCAACTTTTATGTATAATAATATATAAAAGTTGGAACAGCCTGCCCTATGTTTTGTGCCTCTCTTGCATCCTGCTAAGGTCCCATCACATTGATCCAGGGGAGATTTGGATGTTTACTACATATCTCACAAAGATACCTTTACATATACGAGTCCTTTGAGAAATCTGTAAATTGAAATCTCATTGGGCTATTTTGTTCTAAGAACCACACCACTCGCACAGACATATTTGCACTATATGCTTGTGTTTGCTCTTTTTTTTTTTATATATACCTGCGCTCCCCAGTATCCTGTAACCAGACATCTCTTGGATTGAAGAAAAAACAATCTGCACGAAGGGTTGAAGCTGCATTTACCATTATTTTTATTGTGTCACATTCACTGATGTTTTCACATTGATACACTGTTATAATTATTCACGTGCACTAATTGAAGTCACTATAATTAGATTTAAGCGCCACTCTTTAACTATTTGTTCACAAATTGGAGGAGATCAAATTATCTCTACAATTAATTGAAGAGTACAGAGTCCCGCTCTTCTTATAGTCTTCATTTTCAAGTCTAACTCCAAAATTAACTTCACAGACACTTTTTATGACACTTAAGATGTTAGCTCAGCCAAGATAGACTGACTTAAATACTTTAAACACTTTCACTTGACTAATAATTAAGGGAGGGGTCTGCCCACTCTACTCAGACAGACATACCAAGGAGTTGTTAATTAGATAAGTTATGTTGCAATGCATGTCTTCATAAAGCCATGTCTGTAATTGTCTGTAAAAAAAACAAAAACATTTGTCAAGTAGCATGTTTCAGTCCTCAGAGGAAACAACATGTTCTATTGCTGAGAATTTTAACCCCTTCGGGTCAGCCTGATGGTGCATCATAAAATGTTTAGATACATAATGGGTCAAATTATTTCATCTTATATTGCCCAGATGTTCTAATATCCTCACTTACAAGGGCCTCATAGTCTTGTCGGCAAATTGGAGGCTACATGGGCACTCCAATAGGTAGAGTACATAGTCATATATATATATTATGAGGTAATGTTTGGAGTTTCTCAGAGCTTGTTGGGTATCTGTGTGTTTATTAACTGTGTGCAGATGGTCTTGGCTGCTTTTGGGAGGGTAGTGCCCCCTCCCCCCCAAGGTTTAAGCTTGTCCCTCCCCACTTTACAAGTTGGCAGGTCAGTTTCATTTTGCCAGGTTACGACAGATCCAATGCAGATCATTCTTCCTGTAATTATACAGGTAAATAAGAATTTTAGCTCAGGGAGTGTTAGAACCTGCTAACAGTCATGTTTTGAAAGTGGCAGCAGGCCTAAGACGGTTTGGCCAAAGGGTTCAACTAAATGACCCTTTTTCAAGAGAATCTATAGGTATTGCACTGTGTATTTTTGTCACATTGGAAGTAGCTTTGGGCATCTTTGTTTGTTTTTTGTAGAGTACATAGTCTGTCTGACAAATTATCAACTTCTCAATTTTAAAACTTGCTTTTCTGACATTCGAAATGCAGTTATATTTGTCTTGTACCCTATGTTGGCATGCCTTACACGTTGTACAGCCAAAAAAACCTTTGTTTATGCTAGCCAGTTGTTTTTAGGCTCCTTCATAATGGGTAGAGCACTCTGTGCCAGTCGATTTTTATGTTGTTTGCCCTGCGAAAGATTATATTCAGTTTTTCTGGAACCACATCCTTAATTGCTGACGATATGCCAGTGTTTGCACACAATATATCTGATTTTATCGGCATCACGATTGTAGTTAGTCATAAAGGCCATACCAAAGTTGTGGTCTACTTTAGATCTGCCCTCTGTATTTTTTCTCTTAATTAGTTCCCTTCTGTCTAGGCTACGGACTTTCTCTAAGGCTCCTTCCACTAGATTTGGTTGTTAGTTTTTTTTCTAGGAACCTATTCTTCAGAAAACTGGATTGGTCTTCAAAATCATTTTCTTCTGTACAGTTTTGCTTAATCCTTCTGAATTCCCCATATGGCACATTATTATTCCAGTTTGGATGTGAACAGCTTGATTACAGGATGAAATTGTTGCTATTGACTGGTTTGAAATATATCTTAGTTATTACCTTATTTTCCTGGATATATATGGCCAGATCCAAGAAATCTATTTCTTTTTTACTATGACAGAATGTAAATTTCAAATTTAGATCATTATCATTTATATATACAAGGAAATCCTCCAGACTAGCATCATCCCCCCCTCCACCCAAACCCCATATAGTCGATGTACCGCCTCCAAGCTCACGCAGAGTCCTGGGTATGACCAGAACTTATTGTCCTCCCATGCCCCCATAAACAGGTTGGCATAACTCAGCGCAAACTTGGTACCTATGGCAGTGCCACATCTGATTTTCATAAACCCTTTCTAAGCTTTCATTCTTTACCCATGCAAACTACATAAATCCACCCATCGTAAATCAGCTGCTTGATAGTTTTACGATAGAATAAAATAACTCTACTAGAACTACGTTTAAACCTCTCCTCAATATCTACATGTACTCATAACTTCCCTTCTGTAATACTTAGACACATGTGAGTCACATAAATAGATTCAGGCGCTCATTTCTGACACAACAAGACTAAATATGACAGTCTTAATCCTAAATATGATCGAAAAAATTGATATTTGTAGCTAAAGACAATTAACGCGTCTCCACCTGGCTAATCAGACATGTAGAAAAGCCTCCTGCTGGAAACTGCAGGAGAGAGACTCCTGAGCACAGTCACAACTGTGCTGCCAAAGGAGATGATGTCTTGAGCACAAGGCTGTGCTGATATGAAGACACCAGGAACCAGACCTCTATTCCAGGGCACAGAGGACCCAGGAACCTGCCAGAAGCTGGCCCCTCAACAGACAACAACCAGACTTAGAGACTGCCACAAAGGGCCCCTGCTTACAGGTACCTCTTGGAACTTTGGGGGTTATAGGTTGGAAAGAGGCGTATCCTCCCAGCCAGATAGGGACTGGGGAAGTGAGTCAGCCCTTACAAAGGGATCGGCTGTTTTATTTATTTGGTGGTTTCTGCATTGTTTAAAGTGAAGGACTGAATAAAGCCATGGTTTAGTTCCCCCAAATCATTCTGTCTGTTTGTACCTCTGCACATGTCTCTTACAATGTCCTTGACACCTCTTACCTATGTAGTATGTGGTATGGTTTAATTTGTCTTCTTGTCACGGTTACAAATACAAAAACTGCAACTGCTGCTTGCCTTGACAATGCTGCACGTAAACCCATCCAACGCTGCGAGATTCCTGCAGCACGCTGCGCCTTGAAAAATCTGTGACCATCTCGCAGTAACTCATGAGATTGTCCACAGAAGTCTGTAACGGCCCATCAGATTTACACAGCGGGGGTCCCTTCGTTTGAATGGAACTCGCAGCCCGCTAGGATTTAACACTCAGGAGTCCCATTCAAATGCAGGGAACCCCGCTCTGTTAATACGATGGGCCATTAGTCTGACTGCATAAATCTTGCAGCATTGGATGGGTTTTAGTGCAGAATTCTCAAGGCAAGCGGCCTAAAACTGGCAGCTGCAGCTGTAATGGCCTTTATGATGGTGCCAGCACACCGTGGGAGCTTTCCATGTATTACAGTGTTACAGACCTGTACTTCACAAAGGTGCTTCGGTACCACTTTAGAAAAACCATACAGACCGGCGCCTTAAAGTCCAAATGGATGGAATTGGGATAAGTCCAGAGATTGGTTGCAATGTCCAATGAATGGTGGTCCAGTGGTATAGACAGCAGACTCCTCAGCAGCAACAATGATATGTTGTAACAATGCAGGGGAGACAAGAAGAAAGAATCATAGCGTAACAATGTATGAA
>WSYH01006619.1:0-37121 GCA_036426205.1 Ascaphus truei | reverse complement strand
CCCCCCCCCCCCCCCCCCTCTCGCAGACTCACAGCTTCTCTGCACAGCACACAAATCAGCTGCTACGGGTAAGTGCTGCGTGGGAGGGTGGGGTGGGGAGGTAGGGGGCGCCGCAGCAACGCCATGTTCAGGGAGAGCTGGGAGAGTTCTCAGCTCTCCCCCTCTGACAAACGCAGAATTCCTGATCACGGTGGTCATTTTTTTTAAATCGCGATCCCGGTTATAGCGCAGTCGTATCGGGTAGACCCGAGGATCCAAAAGGAATAGACGATATCGTTCTGTGTACCGCAATTTCGTTAGCCACAGAACGGTATCGTCTATACCTTTTTGATTATTAAGCTCTGTAACACGGTACAGATACCTCTACATATAGATATATATACATATAGATAGGATAGAGAGAATACACACACTGATTGAATGATACCCAACAAATATCAAGTAAAAAATAAAGTACAAAGATACTGTACAAACTGACCGCTGAGATACTCAAGGATGAGGTAGAGTTTTCCACCAGTCTGGAAGGCATAAATTAAGTCTACGATGAAAGGGTGCTTCACTTCCTCTAGAATATTCCGCTCTGCTTTTGTGTGTGCTGTGTCTTTTGCATTCCGCACAATCATGGCCTAGAAGACAGAGAGCGCATTCAAAGGACCAGATGTTGAAAGAATTTTTAATCTTCAATATTAATAGTGACACTCAAAGGATCAGAGACTTTACAGAAACACTGCTGCCTAAAATTACTCACAAAATGACTCATTCTATACCCACCAAAGCAGCAGATTGGAGATTTTTCTGCCAAAATTCCCTTTTGCCTTCAATGGGGAATTTTGGTAGACAGAATAAGCCCTCTTAGTTTTGCTGCTCTGAAAAGAGAATTCATCTGTTTTTGTTCTTAAATTCTGCACTAAATAAAAAATAAAAATAAAATAAGTTTCTTTTCTAATACTGTTCCAGAAAAAGCAGAAGCCACAGAGATTTTGGATGTCGGCATTAGTTTGACACCTGGCCCAAATAATCACCATTGTTGCAAATCACTACACAAATCCAAACAGACACCAACACGTTTAAACAGCAAACCACATAATGGAGCAGTCCAACATTGTTGACTGAAAATTGTGATGAATTTCACAATATTATCTGCTTTCTCAAACAAAATGGCTGCTTTTGTTTCTTTGGAAATTAAGCATATCATTTTGCAACAGGGCCTCTGAATAGTGGGCCTCTCACAAAAGGGAGTAGCGATAGAAAATTAAACCCCTCCCAAGTCTCAAATTAACAGGTTTATAAACTGCAAAAAAAATTTAAACTAATTTTTAACAGGCCACCAGATTATGATCGGTCTTGTTACTACTACTATCCCTCTAATAGAGATAGGCAACAAGTTTGCAGAGCTCTACCCCAAATATTCTCCCACTCTCCATTGAGTAGTTATTTAAGTTTCTCCTCTCCACCTGAGAAAGTAAGGGCCTATAAATATTCTCAGAGAGTCATTTACGGCATACCGGGTTCCGATTAAACCTCAATTAAAAAGGTAACTAAAAGCTTGGTAACTAATGCGTAATTTACAAGTGGGTCCTACTGGTTGTACTGGTCTCGGGAGAAGGCAAGGTCCTCAAATATTAAACAATGGAGAAAGAAAAATATTTTTGCCTTTAAAATCTTTTGTTGACATTTGTCATGGAATGGTGCACATCTACATATGAATGTAAATCCAAATACATCTACAAATCCTTCAGATTATAAACTGCTATTATCATGGGTGTCTGTTCGTATATGTCATTTTGCAGATATGTATTTGTTAACTTTATGTAATGCTTTCAACTCCTGTATTTAACTGCATGCTGCAGTGGGTCTATGATATACAACATTTAAAAATAATGGTTTTTAGGTAGCTTAGTGGGTCAGTGTTGCACCATTTACTTATAGGTGGGTAGTAATTCTTCTAAATGAAAAAGGATTCTTTTCTCAATTGAGGGTTTCCAGAGAGAACAGATTAGTACCACTTGTAAACAAAAAGCAGTTTTCTTACCTTTTTCAGCACTTTCATTGCAAATATGTTTCCTGTATGAGCTCCAATTACTTTCCGCACTTGAAAAACCTAAGCCACACAGGGGGAAAAAAACAAAACAATAAAATCTTGAAATTTCACAGCAACACCAGAAGAAAAAAGGTGCTTCTCTTGACAGACCAAGGGAAACTGGAATACCCAGTTACGTACACTCTAAAAACCTTGAAGGGGAAAATTATTCATACAAAAAATGTAAATAGTGAACGCGCCTAGCATAGAGATCAACACTGTGTATTGCTGATAATAAATTATAAATGGTATCCCCTAAATAAACAGTGATGGGTAATCTGATATAAGGTACAAACGTAACTTTATTTATATACACAAATAAAATAATGGGGACGAGTGAAATCGTTTGGTGATGATTAAAACCACCAGAGAGTAATAGGCAAGTTCTGAAAATCATAGGTTTGTACTTGGAAGTATACTCTAGATGCAGACACAATCCCCTAATGGAAGTTTGGCTGAGGGTGGTCTGTATCTTGCCAAACCGAGTCAGACCTGTAGATGGGTAGAAACTTGGGAGTTCTTAATTAATATAGCGCTACCCGATTTGTGGGTTGTCACAGGAGACCAGTACTTTTACACCAAAATCACCAGGATCAATAGGACCAGACAGGACAAGGTTGTTGAATAAAATGAGATTTATTCTGGAACGCTAGCTGACAAAACAAAGATGCACAAAACAAGATACAATCCCAACTCGGGGTCTGGGGAGTAGACTCTAGCCTTGCTAGGTGCAGGGGCCTGCTTCAAGAAGGCTTGCCCTGTACACTTTTCGTCCCGGATATCAGAGTGCTGATCACACAGCAGCCACACTGACATGTATCTCCAGTTGGTCACAGTCAAGATCCAAACTCCTTCCCAGAATGTATCTCAGTCTCTAATGCTCTGATCAGCAGCACCCCTTATATAGCCCTCTGTGGCTATCCTTTACTTGGGACAGGGGCTGCTGGCCAATCAGAGCACGGATTAAGTTGGTGCCACAAAAGCCAGAGGAGGGGCGGGCTAAGGCACTCAAGACCTCCCACTGGGTAGGAGCCTTAATTGTCTGGGCAGTACAATGCTCTTACTCCCAGATCTGATCAGCAGCCTTTCACGTCTCCCCAGGAGTCCTGACACCTAGCTGTCCCAATACTGGTTTTAATCCGATCATTTCAATGGGAAGCTTCAACTAAGTGGACTGCCGAGTCTTTCTCCGTAGAAATGACAGATGAGCAAGAAAGCAAATGAGATATTCCATTGTTACGGTTATTTATATGGAGAATGCAATCCACTTAGTTGAAGCTTTCTATAGAATTGATAGGATTAGGGCCAGCTAGGTGTCGGGACTCCTGGAGGGAGGTGAAAGGCTGCCGTCAGATCTGGGAGTAAGAGCATTGTATTGCACTGACTCTGATTTAATCAGGGATGAGTTCTTAGCATGCCCTCTAGCTGTTGTGGCACTAACTTAATCTGTGCTCTGATTGTCCAGTACCCCATCCCATGAAAAGGATAGCCACAGAGGGCTATATAAGGGGTGCTGCTGATCAGAGAATCAGATCTACTTTCAGAGAGACACTCTGGAAAGGAGTGTGGGGAACTACTTTCAGAGAGACACTGAGCAGAAGTGGGGAGATTCCCTCAGAGAACCATCTGAGAGAGACACTCTGGGAAGGAGTGTGGAGATCTACCCTCAGAGGACTAACTGAGAGACAGAGAGACAGACATTCTGTGAAGGAGTTTGATCTTTACTGTGACTAGCTGGAGAGATATCTCAGAGGGGCTGCTGTGTGTGATCAGCACTCAGATCCTGGACGAGAAACGGACAGGGCAAGCCTTCTTGAAGCAGGCCCCTGCACCTAGCGAGGCTAGTGTCTACTCCCCAGGCTCCCAGTTGGTATTGTATATTGCTTTGTACATTTTTGTTTTGTCTGCTGGCGTGCCAGAATAAACCCCATTTTATTCTACAACTTTGTCCTGTCTGGTGCTAGTGATCCCGGTGGTTTCGGTGTGAAAGTACTGATCTCCCGTAACACAGGGAACTCTATAGAAGTGTTTTACTCTGACCAGGACTTAGCCCGGAATTTCCTGGAACTCAAATCGGCATGAAATTCCATACACCATTGGTACGTTCTCTTCTGAGAACTTGGTCCCTCCTGACCGCGAGTTAGTCCAAATCTCCTGGAACTCAAATCGGTATAAAATTCCAGTCGCGTCCGCTACGATCGTTTCTGAGAACTTGGGCGCATAATTCTTGAAATCGAAGCCTGTTGCTCCGCTATTCGCACAGAAGCAACTTTGAAAAGCCAGCCTACGCTCTTACTACTGGCGAGAGAGAATCTGATTGGCTCATCGATTCTTAGGCCGCGTCCATGTTTAGTGCTTGTGGGCGGAGGCGCGTTTCCGCTCGGAAGCGTTGGTCTTGGGGAAATTTTAAATCTTCGCGCTTGCCGGAGCGCAGGGCCGGTTACGTGAGCGGTTCTCCCAATGAGTGCGAACCAGCTCCGTGACATCACTGGCCCGCCCGCACGCCCCCGGACGGCGCTCTGTCTAAGGCCAGGGAAAGCACCCGCTTTCCCTCAGCCTCACCCTCAGCCTCAGCGCGCCTCCGCACGCCAGGAGTAACCGTGGCCGAGGCCTTATAGTATTCTGAGTTTTCACAAAACTCAGCAGCCAATCAACGCGTGGGAACTTTCCCAAGCAGCCAATCAGAGCCAAGCCGGCTAGAAAAGCCGGGTCAGCGGGAAATTCGAAATAGCCATGAGACATGAGCAAGCCTGCCACCTCTCTCGCTGGCTATCTCAGTGCCACCCGCTGGGACAGGCTCCACCAGGTCTGGCAGAGCAAGTGGCATCCCAGAGGACTGGCATTGATCTCCGGACCTGGTACTCTGCCTTTCCCCGCTGACAAAATGCTATTCACACCTCTGGGCATCCTCTGGCAGCTTTGAACTCCGATATCCAGCAGACTTGAGGGCGTCTATAGGTTAGCTCGGGCAGCCTCTTTGGACATCGGTTCCAAATGTAAAAACTCATTATATTAAAGTATATTTTTATACAGTTCTGAGTCTCTGGGTATGAGGGACAGAAGAGGAAAAATGTTGTAGTTTTATTTCTATCTGCCTTATTCCCCACACACTTTCCTTTGGACTCAGTCTGGACTCTAAGAGTCCCCCCTCAAACTTAAATACGGTTGGGGCACCCACAAACCATATACTGGTTCTGGGTCACCTTGGCACTAGCTGGGGTACCCACCTTAACCTAGGGATTCCCTCAGCTACAGGAATATATGTTTTATCCCTGTGCCTCATTCTCCTTTCTGGGCTGTGCTGAAGCAGAGTCCCCCTAGTGGCGAGTCACGCTTGCTTTTTCAAGGGGAGGTATTGCCAGGACAATGAGTCTCCATCTATCAGAGAATCAGGCATGATTCCCGGGTATATTTATAGGGGAACCGTCAACTCCAGACCCCACCTCCTAGGCACATTCTGTCAATGGTTCCTCTGCAAAAGTCCCCTTGAAACTCCTACCCTAGCAATCCCTGCTTGATTGCATGCCCGGAAAGGGGGGGGGGGGGGAAATACTTTAATTACATACAGTACATTGGAATAGTACATTGTTACTGGACCCTTATACACGGATCAGGGGTAACCAAAACAGGCTTAACCTATATTGAGAAAAAGAGAGCACTCCTTGATAAAGGACCCCTATGGTCCGAAACGCGTAGGAGTTTTTGTCTTACCCCCTGGGGTTATGTTTACTGAGTGGTGCGGAATAAATAGTATTTTATTTTTCTTACCACCTGGCTCCCTGACAGTGCACTGGTTTTGCTCTCTTTTTCTTCTGCTGGACTTTTCTCTACAGTTTGCACGCCATTTGGACGGACTATTCAGGACATTTGAGGACAGATGGAGTGGGTAAGATTTGCTCTATTATTTATTGAGTGATTATTTATGGAGGAGTACCTTTATTAGCACTGGCATGTCTCCAATGAGGCTACATCAGGGTGCTTACCGGCATCCTTGATTGTTTCCTTCAGGAGATTGGTGTTTTGGTCACTCACATATCACACTTCACTGCTATACCCACTCCTTTATTTACTCTGTCCTCCAGTCCTGGTTTATCATTATGTAAATTTGTGCATAAGGTTCCACCATCTCTCTCTCCATATACCCCTTAACCTATATTGAGAGCCTGGTTACCTTTAAACTGGTTTCAGTCCTAACTATCAGGTAGATCCCAACATGTGTCCATCTCAGGCTCTAACTCCAACCCCCTGGATATCACCTGTGGCGTCCCGCAAGGCTTTGTTCTGGGGCCCCTACTCTTCTCAGTGTTCATCAATGATCTTCCCACAGCTTGTAAGGAAGTCTCAATACACATGTATGCAGATGACACAATCCTGTATGCACACGGCCATAGCCTCTCTGACCTTGAACACATACTTCAGTCTGACTTTTTGAGACTCGAAAACTGGATTTCCCAAAACAAACTGTTTTTAAACACTGACAAGACTGTAACAATGGTATTTGGGACCAAGTCTACATTTTTTAAAGCTTCCAGTGACTGAGCCCCAGATCAGAACCCACCCTAACTCCTGTTACTAGTTTTAAATACCTGGGCATATGGTTTAACTCCCACTTAACATTCGGAATGCACATTGATACCCTGACATCCAAAACCTATGCCAGACTAGGTGTACTTTACAGGAACAAATCCTCCCTAAGTCTGCTGGTCAGAAAGCGTATTGCACAGCAGATGCTAATGCCAATTATCGACTATGGAGACATAGTATATGGCTCGGCACCCCAAACCCACCTTAGCAAATTTGACACCCTCTACAATTCAATTTGTCGTTTCATTCTCCAATGCAACTACAACACACATCACTGCGAAATGCTCAAAGAACTAGGTCATCACTCGAGTCTAGGCGCAAAGTTCACCTTTCCTGTTTTGCCTTCAAATACTTTCTGGGCAAGCTACCCATCAATCTGAACAAGCTCCTCACCCCTACCACAAGCAGCACTTATTTGAGATCTGACTCTGTTCATGGTCCAAAGGCTCAACAAAGTATCCGGCCGCTCCTCCTCCTCTTACCGTGCACCCCAAAACTGGAACAACCTACTGGAGACTCACATCCCCCACCAGTTTAAGTTCTTTCAAAACTAAGGTTGTCTCACATTTTAATCTGGTCTGTAACTGTTACATAAGCCCTTTAATATACATCTTCTCTAACTGTGCATTCAATGCATTGTATATAATGTATACCCTGTTCATTTATGTAACTGTATTTTTAACCAAGTATTATTTGTCATATTAACTATGTCCAGGACATACTTGAAAATGTGAGGTAACTCTCAATGTATTACTTCCTGGTAAAACATTTTTATAAATAAATAAAAAATAAATACCGTCACACCTGCCTCCAAACAGAGGCACACTGTATGTGACGGTGATGGGGTACGCAGACCAGTAAATAAAAGGTATTATGCCCGGCTGGGTGCCCTTGAGCCTTATTGTGGAATTGTAGATTGTCAGCTCTACAACCCAGTAATGGCAGCAACACTGATTTGAATAAAAATGTATGTGTGTCTCTCACCAGGTATAAGGTGGCGAGAATAATGTTATTTCTAACTATGAAATGTATTCCTGTAGCAGTGTTTCCCTGTAACCGTGCAAAGGAAAAATGGGTTTAAAACCCAGAAGCCCGAAGCATAGCAAACGGCTTATAGCTAACTTCTGCTAGGAAGCTCCTAGAGAGCACTGAGATTTGCTGTGAGCCCTAAAATCTCGGGTAAAATCATGAAAAAGTATATCGCGCAATTTTTATAAAGATATATAAAAATTGATGAATGAAAGTCCTCCTATTTTAATTGTTCCAACAGTATAAGCATAAGGGGATTTTCATTCAGAGGGCCGAAACAGAGGAAACACTGAATTTGTAATCACTGTACTTTAGAAATGCATAGCAGGAAATTCCTGCAAGGTAAGTGACGCATATTTTAGCCCGGACTTCTAAGACACCCCGCCGGAGTTAAAAGGCCTTGGCCGATTAAGGTGTTAAGTGAAGAGGGGTAATGCAAGTATCCCTATATTAGTAAATGTCTGGGCAAATGGGCCAGATGTCCGCAGAGGTTAAAGATAGGGGTTTTGACTGCATAAGAACCCCTGCAGCCGATCAGGAGTCAGAGCTTGACTTTAAACTTTTTACCATCGTAACCAAAAGTCAGTAGTTCGGAAAACTAAGGATTCCAGAACCAATTCTACGGCGGTAGAACAAAGAAAGCAGCCCCGGCGGAGAAACAGCGGTTGTGAGAGGCGCCACTGTCCAAAGACTGTTTTCGTCTGTTTGCACACAACTCCTGCTCCTGGGAAATTGTGCATAGAGACTATTTCTAAAGATTTTGTTTTGGGAATAGAAAATTTTGTTTTACCCCGTCCCTGTAAGGCTAAGGCCCCGCTCCCTCAGTCAGCGCGCCAGCACTGCAGACAGGCGGGGCGCTGACAGACACAGACTGCGATATGCGGTCTGTAGGGAGCGGGAGCCGGAACTGGAGTGGGAGGGAGGGGCGTGGTTTAAGCGAAGGGGGCGTGGTTTAAGCGGAGGGACCCGCAACCCCCCCTCCTCCACGGGCTCGGGCTCCCGGGCTGCAGGAGGGAGCTGCTGCGGGCTGCCCTACTCACACACTGACACTCAGGCACACACACACACACAGACACAGACAGGCACTCATGCACACACACACACACACAGACAGGCACTCACGCTGCTTTTCCCTCCACACTCTCCTCCCCGCTCCCCGAAGCCTCCCCTCCTCATTGGCTCAAAGCCACACCACGTGACGCGTCGACCCTTGGGATTACAATTCTCTTGAATCCCCTAGCGGCTGAAGCGTCACAGTGTGTTGTGAGCTGTGCCGTGAGGGGGGACTGGGACCGGCTCGGGAAGATTCCCCTGCTGGTGGGGAACACTCGTGCGGCCGCCCACGCCTCCGGGCGCAGTGGGTCCCAGGCCTAAGTGTATTTTGAGTGTAATTGTAAATTAAGCTGTGTGCGTTCATTCTGTAAATAAATCACAATTTATTTTATCTCTTGCTTTGCTCAATCAAAGGATCCGGGTATTAAGGTGTTAAAAATGCTTATCTACCATGACACCGTATTTGCCAGATTACAGGGCACACCTGAATATAAGGCGATATCCTTGATTCCAGCCTCTGCCAACTGTAACTAGGTAATTACCGATATAATATTGTCTCCTTTCTCCACTCTTTCCTTGTGAAGTTGTCATACAGACTACAGCGACAGGATTGCACCACAGTGCCGGCTGCTGTGTTGCTGCCTTAGGCCTCGGATATAGTGGGCGCATGCGACGGAGCGCATGGCGTTGCGTGCGCCTGCCGGCCGAGCAATCTGTGGCCTGAGATCCACAGCGACGGGGAGGCGTGGCCGTGACTTAATGAGGCTGGTTTACCCTCATTAGCTGAACAGGTCACGTGACCCGGCCGGCGCGCGTCAAAAACAAAATCTTTTGTATCTTGGAAAATCTGCGGCGCCGTCGCGCTTTATCGTGTGCTCTATGGCCTGCCTCATTGAGGTGTGGCCTTTTGTTCGGGTGGCGCGCAGTATGGACGCGGCCTTACACAGGATTCAAGGAGCGCATGGACATACACTCCTTTTGGTCATGTGTAAGCTATTAACACATTAGCTGTCTACGTCTGCTATGTTAATAGCTTAGAGGAGCGAAAGGAGCACATGCGCTTCATTCAATCCTATATAAGGTAGCAATACAGTAGCCGCATGCGCAGATGGCTACTATGTTGCTGCCTTACACAGGACAAGACTGTCAGCAGCAAAATGTGCAGAGCCCGATAACTAGAGTATGGACTTATGAATTTAACTTTATTGAAAAAAACCTTGCCTTATCGGGCAAAACAAGTACATACAGGTTAGATAAGTGGTTTAAGATCCAAACATCTAAAACAAATCATGTACTGTACCCTAGATGAATCTAATCAAAATAAAACTTTAACACTGACTCAACTCTTACCTTTCCATAACCACCTTTCCCAAGAACACGAAGCAACTCAAAACATTCAGGTCTGATCATTTCTGGACCTTTATTCACACTCGTCTCTGATATTTCAAACTTTTCACAATGTTCCATGCCACTAAAGGAGAAGGAATAAGGTTTAGATTTTAACATAATAAGTCTCCCTTCTAAAATTAAATAAAGGTCTTGCCAGACAACACACCCTTACAAAAAAGCATACTACACTAGTTTATTCAAATGCACTTATTGTGCTGTTAAGACACTATAAAACATAAGATACATGTATGCTTCAATGTTATGCAGGTCTTCCAAAATGCTTGCAAGATCTTGGGACAGCCATTCCTTTACTGAATGTTTACTTCCTAGTGAAATTATAGGAACTGCACATGTGCATCAAGCAGAGTGACCTGCACTTTGCTACTTGACATTCAAGACTAAGGCCCTTGGTATAGACACGTGCATGTTGCTTACTTTTAGGACCTGCATCATAAAAGCACCTCCCCTAACCAACCCCAGCCCTGCTACACCTTTATTTTTTTCTTTAAATAGGATTGGAACCAGGGGGCTGCCAGAACTCAATCTCACTAAGTTACCAGTATTATATCCTGCTGTATAAAGGAAGTCGCCACATTAGTTGGCCAGAAATTTGCCAGCCATTAGGGATGGGGAATTGCAGCTTTAACTGCTATATAATACTTTTTTTTTTAAAATCTACAATACTCCTGTTGCATCTGGTTTGAAGCCTCCATGCAAATTTACAATACAAGTCCGGTTGAATAGTTCAGAACAGCAAATTAGTTGCACTAGAATATGATGCTGGCCCTCCTTTAAAGTCTGAGATTTTAATGGGCAAGTTGTTTAAAGCATACTATCTGCTCAAGCAGGCCTTAAAAATATTTATTACCCATTATTCTGTTTTCACCCCTCCCTTTAATGTCTTGCTGTCTCTTGACCCCTCTTTCCCACCTTACTCTCCCCTCCATCATGCCCTGCTCCTCTTTGCACTCTCTCCTCCCCTCACTTTGCACTCTTTGCCTTACTGTGTCTGCTTCTCTGTGCCCACTACACTTCCTCCCACTCATGTCTTCTCCTCTCCTTGCTGTCGAGACAGAGACAAAGAGCTCTCTCTCTCGCATGTGACTCACGATAGTCTCCTTTTTCAGGAAAAAGAAATCCACAGGTTTCACTAAAGGAAGGAACCTTAAAACATGACACTTAATGTGCATATATCCTTACCTACAGTACTGTTTACAGACAAAGATAGTTGTATTTTTACGGTTTACAGATAACAATCTGTGTAACGTGGATGTCACGGGAGACCAGCATTTTTAACATCAAAAACCTTCCGGGATTACTATCACCAAGTACAGAACAAAGTAATTGAATAAACACTCACCAACTGGGGACCTGGGGAAAGACCCTAGCCTCGACTAGGTGGAGGGACCCACTTCAAATAGGTTTACCCTGTCCACTTCTCTGCTTCAGGATATCAGAGTGCTGATAACACAGCAGCCACACTGACACATATCTTCAGCTGGTCACTCAAGATCCAAACTCCTTCCCAGAATTTCTCTCAGATAGTCTAGTGCTCTGATCAGCAGTGCCTTTTATATAGCCCTCCTCCGTGGCTATCCTTTACAAGGGACAGGGTGCTGGCCAACCAGAACACGGATTGAGTTTGTGCACAAAAGCCAGAGGAGGGGTGTACTAAGGCACTCAAGACCTCCCACTGGGTAGGAGCCTCAGAGCCTGGGCAGTACAATGCTCTTACTCCCAGATATGATCAGCAGCCTTTCACCTTTCCCCAGCCCCAGGATTCTGGACACCTAGCTGTCCCAACACTGGTTTTAATCCTATAATTTTATGGAAAGCTTCAAGTAAGTGGATTGCCGAGTCTTTCTCCAAAGAAATGACAGTAACAGTGGAATATATATCATTTACTTTCATTCAGGGCTGATACCCAAAGCATATTACAGTGATTTACATTAAAGTACATTTGGTCGAAATAAGCCTTACATAGGTGGCCAAGTTACATGGATTTAGGGGTAGCTAGCTGAGCTTTATCCCAGTTTTGTGATGCCAGCTACCCCTACAGTCACATATCCCCACTCAAGATGAAGGCTCTGGGGTAGTCACCCCATCAGCTGGCTCCACAAGCCTGTAAGTCCTTGAGGTGCGTTGGTCGCTGGGTATGTCCAGCCGGTAGAGACCATCTGCGCTGCCATGCCCGCTACCCCTAGCGAAATCCAAGTCGTGAACGGCACGGCTCCAGGTAAATCAGGTCTATGATCTCCCCAGGCATCCTCCGCATCCAATTTAGGGGCTTGTGCTCTACGAGCCCAGGTAAGGGCTTTCCACATACATAGTGCTTCCCTCGCTCCAGAGCCAAAACTGTGGCCAGGCACTTATGCAGAGCCTGTAACACTGCCACAAACTCAGGTTACCAGGCTGCCAGTACCTCAAGCCGCCTCTTGGTTACCTCAGTCAGGGGTCTGTCTGGGACACAACTCTGGCTCTCCCCCAGTCTATAGTAGCCCTGCATCTCTATCTCCCTCTCCGTACTCAGTTTCCTCTCCAGAGAGACCCTGTACGTGGTCCTGTGGAGGAGTCTATGATTCCCGGTGTCGACTTGGAAATCAGTTGAATGAGTCTTGCCCGGCTTCTCTAGAAACAGGAACCGCTCTCTCTCCACTACCTTACGGCTTTGCTTCCGCTGGGAAGCTGCGAGCTGGGGACCTATCTCCCCTTGCTTCACGGAGCCTCATTCACTAGCTACTACCAGGGCATCGGGCAGAGCCTGGCTCTTCCAATCTCCCTGCGGCAGGTTGTATACTACCAACGCAGTCATCCCACTCCCAGCCTCTCGCTGGAAATGCACAATTAATCCCGGTGGCGGTCTCCGGGGAGCTCTCACACACTGTCCCCCGGCCTGCCTGCTAGCTGGCAGAGATGCCAGGCATGGCTGAACACTGATACCTCCAGCTCACAGAACGGTTGCACTAGCCGGGCTCTGGTGTGAGCAACCCTCTGATGCCTGGTCAGCAGGATCTCCTTAGCACCCTGTAAACTCTGTTCCCGTTCTGCTGAGACCCTGTACGTGGTCCGGTAGAGGGGTCTGTGATCCCTGGTGTCGACCGTGCAATCAGATGGCTGGGTCCTGCCTGGCTTATCTGGAGCCAGGACCCGGTCTATCCTTTCTACTTCTCGCTTCCACTCCCGCTGAGCACTGATCTCACCCTGCTCCACTGAGCCTTTCTGCCTAGCCTATCCTAGGATATCGGGGAGAATGGAAACAAAAGAAAACAGCGCACAACGCCAAATAGTGAAGCAAATTCAACAATATATTATAGAATTAAAAAGGGGGTAATATATCTGCGTACATGAAAAAGGTTGGTAAAAGGCATGTAGTGTGTATCACACTGTTTACCACTCGGCAGCTGTTAGCTGTAGATTCAGGTGCTTGCTTCCCTCTGCTGCTGCAGCTCAGTTGATTCTGGGGTAGGACGTCAGTCTTTTCACTCCCAAGGGGATTTCCCTTCATGCAGCCAGGTTCAGCAGCTGGTACTGGGGCTCGGTGAAATCGCTCCTGCTTCCTGGCCGATATGAAGCTGCTCCTGTACCTCGGCAGGTGTATCCTCTGCACAGAGGTTAAAGCGCAGCTTGCTGCTGTCTACACAGCAGTGGTGGATTCAATAGGGAAGTTTGAACAGTCTTACAAAGTCTCTCACAAGTGTCCAAAACGGCACACAGGATGAAATAAAAACAGGACAGGCCAACACATAGACAAAGGCCAATGTAAGCAGATATAAGGCAATAGAATGTTACATCCAACTAGTTTCGTAGAATTAACTACTTCTTCAGGGAATAATTAGGCCATTACCCAGAGGTCTTAAATACCTCACATAGATACCTTATTGGTCAACCAATTAGGGATAGACCAATCATCTATAATAGGTAATGGTCTGCGTGATAGGGAAGATGTGTAGTTTACTTTTAAAACAACAACTTTATTAACAAAAAAAACAAAAAAACAAAACAAAACAATACCTATTTAATATAAACTTACATATAGACAAAACCTAGCATAAATAATTAAAAACATGCTGGAATAAAAGAAACACAATATTAGTCGACTTAAAATAGACACCATCATTACTTGCATAAAAAGATGTAACTAGAAAAAAGCGTAGGATAAAGAAAGGAAAACAGAGATACAGAGATAAATGATACATCCCCTAGGTACAGAGGGGTGGTGAGCTAAAGGTTCAATAAAGTGCCCAAATATCCACATCCTCATTTAACCCCTTAGGGGACATAGTATCTAACTTATGTATCCAATATGTCTCTTTAGAAGACAATGTTTTAACTCTGTCCCCTCCTCTTCTATTTACAGGAATCAACTGAATCCCCTTAAAAGTGAGATTTGACGGATCTTTATTATGGTGTAATCAGGAAATTTTATAAATTTTTTATCACTAAATTGATGGTATAGTCACTGCACTGTATATATTTATACATTTAAACTTTATAGGTAGTTAGGTAGTAGCGCACAGTTTTGTTTTTTATGTTTACGATATAGGGGAGAGCCTGGCTCTCCAGATCTCCCAGCGTCAAGCTCCATACAGCCAACACCACCGACTCAATCACATCCTTGTGCTGTAAGGGCTTACATACCCCTGGTGACAGTCTCCGGGGAGCCCTTGCACTGTCCCCTTGGCTTGCTCACTTGCTGGCAGACATCCCAGTTGCGGTTGAACTCCGATATCTCCTGGGCTGCCTCCAGGCCGCAGAACGGTGGCACCAGCCAGGCTTTGGTGCGAGGCCCTGATGCCCTGTCAGCAGTATCTCATGAGTCCCCTGTAAGCTCTGTTCTCTATCCACCCAGGGACTCACTAACTGGTCCCTCTCTGTCCATAGTCTGGCCGGAGCAACCAGAGATTGTTCTCAGTACAAAAGCACACACGGTCCGGGGGAACTGATCGGGCATGAACTTGGAGGCAGACTCAACCGCCCAAGGTCTCATGCCCTCCAAATCAGGGACTACCCGCACCATCTCATTGAGCTCCAGCCGTTAGCTCTCAGTCACTAAGTCAGAAGAATGGTCAACAGGGATGTCAGGACAGAGGTTAGCCTGAGTCTGGCTAACCTGTCTAATCTCGTCGGTGACCCTGGAACATGATGGCTCGAAATGCAGGGGAGAGGCGATCATTGCTGTTGGCTCAAAAAGCTGGGGAGCATGACACACGGTGATGGATGGCAGTGCCAAAGGCACCACTGCCTGGGCAACTGCCCGACTTTGGCTCCCTGTGACTGGGGTCACAGAAGCATCTTCACCCTGTACCTTCACCGGCATCCACGTCCGTGGGAGATGGTGCTCTGGGCAGACCATTTCAGGCTGCCCAGAGGTACCGTAGCGCTGGGGTCCCCCAGGCTGACCACCTGCCGATTGCTTGGGACCCCTGTACGCAAAACAAGTCTGTGGACCACCTGGTCCTGCAGCCCAATGGCTGCACTCTGCTGCGAGCCGACGAGCTCCATAGCTTTGCCGCTGTCAGGGGCTGTAGGGACCGCTGGCTGGATTCCCTCCTGGAACTCCTGCACGGCCACTTGCTGTTCCTTGGCTGGGGCTAGTCTCTCGTAGGCTGCCAGCTCTGCAGCTGGATAACATTGCCCCGGATTGGGGTTACTTTAGCGGATATACTGGCGCACTCCATCCGTGGATGGTCCGGCTGGTCTGCCCGGGAGCACCGGTCCTCATGGGCATCCTCTGCCGTCTTGGCTGCATCTTCTCCGGCCATTTGCTGACTCCGCCACGGCTTGGGGAGAGTCAGCACTCGCGTTGTGCCCTCAGCCATCACAGTGGCTCTCTCAGCTACGAGAAATGCCTGGATCTCAGGCACTCTTGCGGGGGTTAAGACCCACTTCTCTGGCTGTGTCTATTGGGGGACACAGGCCTCCACCATCTTGATGGACGTGAGGCAGGGCACCCACGTGGTGCCCTCCTCAGCCATCACGGTGGCTCTCAGCAACAGGGAGTGCTCGGATCACTGGCACTCTTGCGGTGGTTAAAACCCGCTTCTCTGAGACTGCGAGGGCACACAGTCCGCCGCCACTGGGGGGATGCAGGTTTCTCTCGAAAGTCTGCATGCGCTCAGCCACGGACGCTCCTGGTCCCAGTGCGGCTATTAGTCACAAAATCAATTGCTGTGGTGGGAACGGCTACAGGAGCAAGCTCTGGAGAGTTAATGTCCCACTCCGAGACAGTCTCGAGGGGCTCTGTCTCCAGGTGCTTAGCGTCACCGGTAGTGGCCACGAACACTACAGCATCGGATCACTCAGCAATGCCACCTTCATGCCACTCAAGGTCCTCTTCAAGGACCCTCTTGGGTCAGCTGTCTGTTGGCAGCTCATACCTCTTGCACCGGTCAACAACCGCAAATCGGTCCCAGTACCATTAACAGCCTACTGGACCAGCCATCATAGATTTTGTTTTGACTAGTACAAGGAGAAACGAAAAGTGAAGTATGCAAACTGTGCACAGTGTATTTGGAAATACTTGTCCTGCGGTCTTAGACCAACTCTGAGCCAAAACCTTTCCGCAAGAAGTTTCAACACTGAGCCCTAGCGATCCCACTGCTGCCACCAGAAGAAAAAAAAGCCTGTCACGGGAGACCTGTACTTTTAACATCAAAAACCTTCCAGGATCACTATCACCAAGTACAGGACCAAGTAATTGAATAAACAGAGTTTATTCTGGCAGAACCAGCAAATACACACAATACACAGTTATGACATACACTCACCAACTGGGGGAAGACTCTAGTCTCGACTAGGTGCAGGGACACGCTTCAAATTTACCCTGTCTGCTTCAGGATATCATAGTTACATAGTAGATGAGGTTGAAAAAAGACTTCCGTCCATCAAGTTCAACCTATGCTAAATTTAGACAACAGATACTTTATCCTATATCTATACTTACTTATTGATCCAGAGGAAGGCAAACAAAAAACCCCAGTAAGGTGGAAAAATGAATTCCTTCCTGACTCCAAGAATTGGCAATCAGATTAATCCCTGGATCAACATCCTTCCCATGTATACTTATTTGGTATATCACTGTATACCTTTCCCATCTAAAAAGATGTCCAACCTTTTTTTGAACAAATCTATTGTATCTGCCATCACAGTCTCCATGGGTAATGAATTCCACATTTTAACTGCCCTTACTGTAAAGAACCCTTTCCTTTGTTGCTGGTGAAATTTCCTTTCCTCCAACCTTAAGGGATGGCCCCGAGTCCTTTGTAGTGCCCGTGGGATGAATAGTTCTTTTGAAAGCTCCTTGTATTGTCCCTGAATATATTTGTATATAGTTATCATATCCCCTCTTAGACGCCTCTTTTCTAATGTAAATAAATCTAATTTAGCTAGCCTCTCCTCATAAGTTATAAAGTCCATCCCCTTTATTAATTTGGTGGCTCTTCTCTTCACTCTCTCTAGTTCCATAATGTCTTTTCTTAGGATTGGTGCCCAAAATTGTACTCCATATTCAAGGTGTGGTCTTACTAATGCTTTGTAAAGGGGCATAATTATGTTTACTTCCCTTCCATCCATTGCCCGTTTGATGCAAGATAAGATCTTGTTTACCTTTGCAGCTACTGCATGACATTGGGCACTATTGCTAAGCCTGCTGTCTACAAGCACTCCTAAATCCTTCTCCATCAAGGATTCCCCCAATATATCTCCATTTAATTTGTAAGTTGCCTTTTTATTCTTGTATCCCAAATGCATAACCTTACATTTATCTGTATTAAACCTCATCTGCCATTTACCTGCCACGTTTCCAGTCTCTCCAAGTCCCTGTGAAGAGAAATTACATCCTGCTCTGATTCTATTACCTTACACAATTTAGTATCATCAGCAAAGATGGAGACTTTGCTCTCGACCCTAACCTCGAGGTCATTAATAAACAAGTTAAAAAGCAGGGGTCCCTGTACCGATCCTGAGGTACTCCACTCACGACTTTAGCCCAACCTGAAAAAGTTCCATTTATGACAACCCTCTGTTGTCTGTCCTTTAACCAGTTTTCAATCCATATATTATTACTGAGTCCAATTTTCTTTATTTTCTACACAAACCTCTTATGTGAAACATAACGTAAGCGGCCTGCTGATCGAGGAGCGTGTGGTGGAAGCGGACATTTTTATAGAGTATGCGTGCATTGAAGGGGTTGTGGGGCATATCGGGCGAAAAGATAAGTGTGCATTGAAGGGGTTGTGGGGGGAAGGGAGAGGGGAGACATAGCGGAGCGTGGTGGAAGGCGGACATTTTGGAAGGGTAAGTGTGGAGAGGCGGTTATGTAAATTATTTGCATCAAGGGTGGTAAGGAAGGGGGACAATGGAGGTGGGTGAATATTGTATCGGGTGGGAAGGCGGACATTTTTGCAGAGTAACGGTGCAGACGATGCATGAAGGTAAGCGGCCTGCTGAGTGCGGAGCGTGTGGGGGAAGCGGACATTTTCCTAGAGTAAGCAGGGAGCAGGCAAGAGGGTGATGGTCTTGTAGGGCATATTTAGTATGGGTAAGCGGGGACAGCGGACTGCTGAGCGGGGAGAGAGCGGAAAGGTGGAGGGAGTGTGAAGCTGCCATGAGCTAGTGGCGTGGACGAGTAAGAGGGGGGGTGGACATCAGAGAGGTGAAGCGCAGTAATCGTCGTGCTGAGCGCGGAGTGATGATCTTGTGGGGCATGATGATTGAGGAGGTGGAGAGGATAGTAAAGGGCGCAGGGAGAGATAGGGTTGGAAAGTGGTTTACAGTTACCAAGGTCGGTGGGTGACTCCGCAGGGGTGATCCCAGGGGTGTAGGGTGAGTCCGCAGGGAGTGAGTGTCCGAGGCTATGCTGAGGGCTCAGTATAGGCTTCAGAGTCTCGGGTGACAGTTTCAGGGGGTATGGTGAGTCTGCAGGGGTGAGACTCTGTGGCAGTATGTGTGTGTGTCTGTGTGTGTCACAGTGGAGTAGGTGTGTCCATGATGTCAGCGTACCTCTTGGCCAATGAGAGCCGTGGGGGAGGCGGGGCATGGGAGGGCGAACCGACGGACCAATGAGAATCCCCACATCTACTAACAATCAAACAATTTTCATTTTTATATATAAAGATATACACAATAGGGTAGGTGCATGTCCCATAATAAGTAGATAAACATATGATAATATACACTTACACACACAAATATACATTTATATAAATACGGGTGTATGATAGTTTTGCTGACAGTAATGGAGAAGGGGGAAATAGAGTTTGGGAGCAAATATAATGAGGTATGTCTTCAACATGTTAAGTTTGAATCAGCGAGTGTCCATCCAGGATGATATTGCGAGAATGCAAGACACTAGTCTCGACAGCAGGTTTAAGGTCTGGGGTTGAGTAAATCTGTGTGTTAACATTAAGGTGATATATGAAACCAAAAGATGTGACAAGTTCACCTAAAGCAAATATCTAGAAAGAAAAGAGGAGGTCCCGGAACAGACAGCTGGGATACTCTTACAGAGAAAGAGAAGGTGTTAGCAAAACAGACACCAAGTTTGATGGGAGAGGCGAGGTGAAAACCAGGATATGAAAAATGTAAAGGAGAAAAGGTGGTCCACAGTATTAAAAGAAGCAGAGGTGACGAATAATATAATCGGAGTGTAATGACCTTGGTCTTTAGCCGCATGAAGGTTAGGGCAGTTTCAGTTTAGTTGAATGAAAAATAGAGCGAAGTGAGTCCAAAATACACAAACACAAAGCCTTCAAGATGAAAAAATAGGCTCCAAATCTATAAGTCTGGTGTATGAATCCACAACATTGTCACTTAGCATACGTTGGAGTATTTCAACAGATTACATTTTTTAGTTGTAACTTACAGTTCATACGATATGTTTCCATGGTCCATAAACTCATTTAACGGACACTAAAAAAAAGATAAAGAAAGATTACTGAACGTTTCCATTATGAATGCTGAAAAGCAAAAACGCAAGTACTTTAAGTACATAACTTAGATGTAAACCAGATAACACAAAAAATGTAGCATTTGATTACCTGTAATTGAAAACTATTTACCTAAGCTGCTGAGCGTTTCATTCTCCCATGATCGATCAGAAAAATTCTGCTTCCCAGGGTAATGGTCGCCTTACAGTTTCTACAAATCCTTTAGTCTGTTATATAAGAATACATTGTAGCTGCTGAGTTACACTAAGGTAACATTATCTATTACAGTTTGCAGGTTTAACTGCTGGGAATAATGGCAACACATGATCACAAACAAGAAAGTGTTGAAGATTTTGCACTGCTGGGAAGTGTGCTATAACCTGCTATAGAAATCAAAGGATTCTCAGTATTTTAAAATTTAAGAAAAATAATTAATTAAGCATTAAGAGTTGAAGACAAAAAAAAAGGTAATGAGTATTATCTAACAATATAGAACTAATTTATTATTAAAAAAAAAAAACCCACACCTAGGATATTGCGTGGACTGCTCTTTAAGATTCAGTATATTCAACTAAAATTAGTGCACTTGGTCTCACTTAGGACGAAGAAGCAATCATTATGAGCAAGATAGACTTGCCTAGATGGCTGAAAAATTGTCTTATAACACTTTGTGAAAATCAGGCCTAGGTCACGCCTCCCTCCGTAAAGTGTTTCGCTGAGAAGATCATGCGCAGGCGCCTTCCATGGGTTGTCAGGATCCAAACACAAGTTAGCACTGACAGCAGAACAGCTGATTCATCTTGGACACCTGCAGTGCTATCTCCGCCCCATGACGATCGAGTAGTATGATAGCGATTATCATATTCAGCTGTGCTCCTTCTCTTGGATTGACTCTGCAAACAAGAGTCAATCATCTATTTCAGCTGGTTCATAGACCTTTATATGCTCAGCGATCCCTGCTCCAAATCGGCTAAGCATAGTAGTCTTTATATTGTGACCAAGTGCTGTCCACAAGCTTCTGCGTGTCTTACCATGCATTACCTTGTCTTGCATTCGAGCTACCTTGACCATGGACACCTACACTACTTCCCGGAACCCTGCAACCCTTGACCTCGGCTTGGATATCTATTATTCTACCTTCTACTACCATCAACCAAGTGACCTTAACTACCCTCCAGTCTCCAACCCTTAATCACGGCGAGTATATCTACTACCTGACCTCGTCAAAACCTGACCCGGCTACACAACGACGATCCTGCACACGGGACGTGGCCTCTCGGCTTCAGGTCAGTGTTTACAAATCCCCACCTCAGCCTCACAGTCACGTCCTGTTGGTGGCGAGCACTCGTTACACTTTCAAATTCTGAATCATTGCAAAAACATCATATCTTAATATATAAAATCGAAAGGTTAGTGCTAGATGCGGCGAATCTGATTGGTCCCTGTGTCCGCCCGCCCCCCCGCGACTCTCATTGGCCAAGAGATACGCTCCACTGTGACACACACATAGACACACACAGGCATTGGTCCGTGTCCGCCCGCCCATAGTCAGCCTCCCACACGACTCTCATTGGCCAAAAGGTACAGTGACATCACTGACACACGCCTACTTCACTGTCACACACTCTCACTGACACACCATACCCCCAGAGAACCCCTGCGGAGTCCAAAGTAAGTTTCATCCATCTCACACTGTCACCCCTGTCTACACACACACTCACTGTCACCCCTGTGTACACACACACACACACACACACACACACCTGAGACCATGCTTCTTCACCTAATATCACATGAGATCCATATTAGATGAATGTTACATCTCTTAAAGGGATAAGTTGGAATCTACATTTTACAATATTAAGTGGCTGCTGTGAGTATCTCCTCACTAACTGTCATTTAATGCCTAAACATATTGTTATTTATTTGCTTCACTGAAAAGGGAATTAAAAAAAAATATGTTTTGTAGAAATTAATCTGTCCTTACACAAAATGGCTGCTGTGAGAATCTCCTCACTGTCATTTAATGCCTACAAATATTGTTATTTATTTGCTTTCACATGCTAATATGAAGTAGTCTTATTATGCATGTAGAAATTAATCTGTCTTTACACAAAATGGCTGCTGTGAGAATCTCCTCACTGTCATTTCATGCCTACTATTATTTTGGCTCCGCCGCTTATTGACATCAGATCAGAGAGATCAGAACTTTCTCAGTCAGTGTGTAGTTGGCCTACATTTATTACTCAGGCATTGTAGTTGTGGTTTTGTTTTTATATCTTTGCTCCAACTGGAACTACTAAAAATTATACTTTTTATTTAAACAACATCAATTTATTTTATCTATTTACATTCCGGGCAACGCCGGGTCTCTCAGCTAGTATTGTATATTTCCTACATTTGGAATGGCCTGTGAGATGATACGCGTAGATCAGCTGTTCCAGGGGGCGGGAGCTCCACGGTTTCCTTTCCCAGCCGCCAGGTTCTCTGTGCGCTGCGGGACCGTCTCTCTGCTATCCCCTCCCTCCTTCTTTACCCCTCTCCCCGCCAGTGATAGAAATTGAGCGCACCTGAAAGTCGAGCCCACCTGAAAGTCGAGCCCACCTAAAAGTCGAGCCCAACTTCCCCAGCGAGAGGTGACGAGGGGGAATGAAATTGAGAAGGGGGAGCAGTACAACAGTGGCCCTGCCCAAAAACATACGCCCATTTATTGGCACGCCTTAAGAAAAGGTTGTCCACCCTTGCTCTAAAACAGGGGAGGGGAACCTTTTTTCTGCCAAGGGCCATTTTGATATTTATAAAATCAATCAATCGAGGGCCATACAAAATTATCAACTTTAAAATTAGCCTGCTATATTTGGTCAAACATTTAATTAACTCACCACTAATGTGATGGCTGGAACTGCTTCTCTTTGGGTGACTGACTGACTCTTGGGTGGTGGGTGACTATGACTGACTGTACACACACACACACACACAAGGCAGGGGGAGGGAAATCAGACTCAGACCCACTCTCACTCTCAGACTCTCAGACCCACTCACAGACTCTCAGAACCACTCACAGACTCTCAGACCCACTCTCAGACTCTCAGACCCACTCTCAGACCTCTCTCTCTCTCTGACACACACAAATATACACACGCACACATACACACATATATACACACGCACACATACACACAGACACAACAGACAGAACACACACACACACAAAAAACACACACAACACACACACAACAAAAAGCACCCACACAGATACAGATATGAAAAAGAAAAAAAAAAAGGTATAGAAAAAAAAAAAAACATACACCACACACAACACACACACACACACATATCATATACACCCACACATACAACATATAAATATATATATTACACACCCCACAAAACACACACTATTACACCACAGTGGTCGACAAATCACCCAAAAATCTACTCGCCACCTAGTACCAAACGGTGGCAGTCCATTAGGCGCTCGCCACGATGTTAAATCCACTCGCCTGGGCTTGCAAATGTATAGGTTTGTCGAACACTGGGTATGTGTGGGTATTATAATATATAGATATATATATTATATATAATATACACACACACACACACAGTATATATACATACACACACACATACACACATACATACACACACACACCCATTACAGGTTGACAATTATATACATGTTACACGCCCGGGGCGTATGGATTAACCCTCCGGGCAGAGAAATATTGGCTCAAGCAGACACACGTGTTTTTAAATTTCCCCCGCTCGCGCGCTGTTTTTCCCGCGTCGCCGCGGAGAAAAAAAAAAGCCGGAGGGCGGGTTCATGTTGTTGGTGGAGATTACCCCGCCTCCGGCTCTCTGAGCGTGCCTTCGCTCCTTCCTCTCCTCCAACTCCTCTCCCCCCCGTGGCCCCCCACCCCCACTCCACCCTTTCTATTTTCCCCTTTCCCCCCCCCCCCCCTTCCCCTCTTCTTGTCCCCACAATTCCTCCACCCCCTCACTCCCTCCTCCTTTTTATCCTCCTTCCCCCCCCGTCCCCCTCCTCCTCCCACCCCCCACCCCTTCCCCCCAGCTTCTTTCCCTCTCAGCGCTTCCACTCTCCACCTTCCGGCAGCCAGCCCCTTTCCACGACTAGTCTGCCTCAGGGTCCCCTGCAGCGGTCATGGTCGCCCCCTCGCATCGGGCATCCGCCCCCCACCTCGCATCGGGCCATCCGCCCCCTCGCATCGGGTCACCCGCCCCCCCTGCATGGGCATACACCACACCCCCTCACACCCCCCAATCTTCTCACGGCCTCCGTGACCCCTAACTCACACCCAAAAACTCTCCCGGCCGCCGTGACCCCCCCTCACCCCATTCTCCCGGCCTCCGGACCCACCCTCACCCCAATCTCTCCCGGCCTCCGTGACCCCCCCTCACCACAATTTCTCCCGGCCTCCGTGACCCCCCCTCACCACAATCTCCCCCCGGCACCCCAAATCTCCCCACTCACTCCCGATCTCGCGTGGCAGCTCCGCCAGGTCCCGGAAGGTCTCCACCGACAGCCACTGAGCTGAGGCTGCTGCCGCCGCCCCCATGACCCGGCATGTCTGACACCCGGTGACCCGCAGCGACAGCCGCCAAGGGCGACACCCAGCCTGCCCCCGCCTCTTCTCCCTCTCTCCGTGGGATATGGCGCTCTCCGGGGGAGACCACAGCGATCCCAAGGTGTGTAGAGGGGGGGGGGGGAGGGGGGGGGGGGGGGGGGGGGGGGGGAGAGAGAGAGAGAGAGAGAGTGTGTGTAGGATACCAGAAGTGTCACATCACCCCACCCCACCACCCCCCCAATCACCCCGTCACCCCCCCATCACCCCCCTTTCTCCCCCCTCTCTCTCGCCCCCTCTCCCTCTCTCTCTCGATATCTTACTTACCCTATATATCTTAGCTGCCCTATACTACACCGAAATAACCTACACTGCTTTCTTCCAGATCTGACTCAAGCTTCACACGGAAGACATCGGAACCCCCCCTAACCCAGAAGACAGGTAGGAAACACCTCCCCTCCAATGTATAACATTGCTGGAATGAGGGTACCTGGACATTGAGGGACTGCGGATCAGGTAAGATCCGGCATTTACACACACACACACGAATAATTGTAGTATAATGTAATACAATAAATACAATTATGTCAAAAATGAATGTTGTTCCGACTAGGAATGTATTAAATGTGTTTTATTTTAAAGCGGGGATGGGGGCGGGACTGGGGGCGGGTAGATTTTTTGGTTGGGCTAGTAGATTTTTGGGTGATTTGTCGAACACTGCATATATATGATGCAGTAATGATTTGTGTACTTCATTTATTTATTTTTTATATATCTTGCCAGTATACATCATCATGTATGAAAGAAAAAACAAATGGCGCACAGCCAGGGAGCCAGGTGGATTAAAAACAGTTACCTTTAATGCAGTGCATGGCTGAAGACATATTCACCCCTTGGGGGACAAAAACAAACACCCCCTACGCGTTTCGGACCTGTAGGTCCTTTATCAAGGAGTCTGGGATATGGAGGGATAAGGTACCTTATATACATGTGTTGCCATTAGAGTAATTGGACAAATCTGCGCACCGTCGCGCAAAAAATGCCCATTGCGCGTGACATCACACGGGGCGCCGATACACCAGGCCGCTGGCGGGCTGGGTTTTTATTGGTGGTAGGATGCCGCCCCCTGTTCCAGTCCGCGCACGCCCACATTAGGCATGTAAACAGGAGTTCCAATCCTGGTCTCTGCTCATAGTTCCGCCCATTGTGACGTCACTGCGGGTCTCGGATAGGCTAAGGCGCACCGCTACACCACCAATGAACATGATGAGTAGATGATGCGACCACCAATCGGAAACACCCAAGCTTGCATACACAATAGAGCGCAGTAATCCGCAAAGTACTTAGTGAAGATGAACTACAAGATATAACATATATCAAGGGTAAATTAATATCAAGAGCGAATTTTATAAACACTCCCAATAATATCATAGTACCTCCTCGCTCCAAATTCCAACTGTACAAAGACATTCAACATAATTATAAAACACGACATTATTAGGTCCACACCAAAATAAGACATCATAATCAAAAAATAACATACAATGTCTACCTTAAAAACACATTAGGAAATTAAAAACAAAGTTAAGCAATCTAGAGACCTTCTTATTGTAAGTCTTTAAGAATTTACCTCCAAGGGGAAGAGGAATCGAGGAATCAACATCTCTAAGTCTATTAAACAAAGTATATTTGCTAATATCCTTAAATTTCAAGGCTGATTTATAGTACAGATAATTAACAATAATTTTTAGCAATTATTTTTAGCAATTATTTTTTGGCTTTAATTTTTAGCAACTTGATTTGTTCAGAGTGATAGATACAGCATGTATTTAACCTATTAGTTTCTAACATGTTTGATATACATTATAGGACATCATTATACTCTAAACCATAGATGCTCTGCAGCATATCAAGTATAGACGCAAGAGCAACAACAAAACCAATGATAAAAGCAAAGTCAGAAAACAGTTTTACAGTTTTACAATATTCTAGCAGGGTTAGTATGCTAAGATTTTAAGAAATGGCCCAAATTCCATTCTATATTTAGACCGCAGGGAGTTCTGGTCTGGAGTATAAAGATCCAGTAAGCCTCCCTGCGGTACAAAAGGTTAAGCAAATCCCCCCCCCCCCTCTTTCTCTCACAAAAACCTTTTCGATTCCTTGTACTTTTAACCCATTAATACCACCTTTGGGGCAGTTTGAAAAATGTTTGGAGACCGGGTGGGATACATCTCCCTTTTTGATGAGTCTGACATGTTCGAGTATCCTATTCTTGAGAGATCTAGTTGTCCTCCCTACATAATTAATTCCACACTCGCATGTTAGGAGATAAATGACATATTGTGTGTCACAATTTATAAAAGATTTAATAAGGAATTCCTGATTGGACATAGAACCCCTAAAATGCCGGGATGGAATCATGAACTGACAGATTTTCCAACCTCCACATCTATACGAACCTTTCGTTATGAATTTTCTAATGGAGGGAGGTGAGGAAGCAACATAACTAGGTGACACATAAGTGGCGATGGTTTTCGCTTTACGATAAACAAAACGGGGGCCTTTTTTGACACAGTCTTTTAAACTCCCATCCATTAATAGGATGTTCCAGTGTTTTCGAATTATGTTGTGGACTGCCTGGCTACATTTGTTATATTGTGTGATCATAAGGGGAACATCCTTATCTGTTGTGTCATAATTCTTTTTCTTAGTAGAGGGAACTACTTCCTTGGATGGACCACCCTGCCTTTTTTGAAGGAGATCTTCCCTATTCGTTAATGCCACTTCCTGGCGGGTATTGGTTAAGTTCCTCATGTTGTACCCTCTTTGTTGGAATCGATGGCACAACTCCTCAGACTGTCGGGAAAAACCCTCTTCAGTGGAGCAGTTCCTCCTCAGTCTGAGAAATTGGCCCTTGGGGATACCTTTTATGACAGCAGGTGGGTGACAGCTGTCTGATCTTAACAGCATATTCCTTGAATTTGGTTTTCTGAATGTCTCTGCTTGAATTTGGCCTTCAATATCAATGAACAGTCGGAGGTCCAGATACTGAATGTGATGTGTGTTGATGTTGGTGAGTGAAAGATAAATTAAAATTATTGCAATTAATATATTGGAAAAAATTGTGCAATGTGTCTAAATCCCCTTCCCAAATCATAATCAGGTCGTCAATAAACCTTCTATAAAACGTGATGTATTTTCAAAATGGATTTGTGCTAGTGAAAATGAACAGTGACTCCCACCCCCCCATAAATAAATTCGCAAACACCGGTGCAAAACTTGTGCCCATTGCCGTGCCCTGTTGCTGTAAGTAAAATTTGTGATCAAATAAAGAATAATTGTGAGTGAGTAAAAAATTAATGGCATCTAAAATAAATGCAGTGTGAAATTGATTGCTGTCTGGACCCCCAATGAAGTGGTTGACAGCTGACACCCCCTGGTCATGTTTGATGATTGAATACAAGGACATAACGTCCATGGTTACCCAAATGGAATATGGGCCCCACTGTACTTTACGTCATTTAGTAATAAGGTCCCCTGAATCCAACAAGAAGGAGGGTAGATCCTTCACAAAGGGTTGCAAAAATTGATCAATATATTTCGATAAGCCATCTCCCAAAGATCCAATAGACGATATGATTGGTCTCCCCGGAGGGTCGACCAATGTCTTATGGACCTTTGGGAGATGGTAGAAAACAGGTATGGTAGGATTTGTATTCCATAAAAATACACTTTCTGCTTTGCTCAAAACTTGGGTAATTACCCCTAGCTCTAATAGTTCTTTATAGGTTCCAAGAAACCTACTGTGGGATCACCTGGTAATCAGAGTAGGTGGTGGCATCCCCAGTTGCCATAGGGCCTCCTTGAGGTACCAGCCCTACTCTGCCACTACCACTGCCCCCCCCCTTGTCCGCATTTTTAATAACATTTTTAGAATTCTTCTGTAGGGATAATAATGCCTGTTTCTCATCTTTATTCAGGTTATTTTTTAGCCACATTTGCAAGAGAGAATCCCTCTGCCATAATACGTAAATCTCTAATGACCAAATTCTCAAACGTCGTCAAGAATGGGCCCTTAGAGAACTGGGATAAAACAATGAACCTTTTTTGAAGGTTGGACCTCCAAGTACTAATTCTGAAATGACAGTTTGCTCATGATTCATTATTGCTTCCAATAATTCTTCAGTCAATATGTCTTGGAGATCGCAGGCCTCTCTAAGGATGATCAGCTGTTGCTGAAGCACCCTGTGTTGTACCAGGGTCCATCAGGTGAGGTACAGTGTGCTCCAGGTTATAAAACAGAACCATCAACAATGTCCGGTGACCCACTCTCCATCTGATCAAGGAAATGTGGGCGTTTGTGGAAAAAAGATTTTAAGTTAATTTCCTCACAAATTTTGTGAACATCTATGGCAGTATTGAATAGGTCAAAGTCCATTGTTGGGGCGTACTTAAGGCCCTTCTTTGAGAGCGATAACTCTGCAGCGGTTAAATCTTCACTGAAATATTTATTACATCCATACACAATTATTGTTAATTATTTGTACTATAAATCAGCCTTGAAATTTAAGGATATTAGCAAATATACTGTTTAGTAACTTAGAGATTGATGTCATCGATTCCTCCTCCCTCTTGAGGTAATCTTAAAGACTTACAATAAGAAGGTCTCTAGATTGCTTAACTTTGTTTTTAAATTCCTACTGTGTTTTTAAGGTAGACATTGTATGTTATTTTTGATTATGATGTCTTATTTGGTGGGGTGGACCTAATTGTTGTGTTTTATAATATATGTTGAATGTCTTTGTACAGTTGGAATTTGGAGCGAGGAGGTACTATGATATTATGGGAGATGTTTTAATAAAATTCGCGTGTTGATACCTGTATATGTTACGCCTTGATAATGTATTCATTGTAAGTTCATCTTCACTAAGTACTTTTGCGGATACTGCGCTCTATTGTGTATGCAGCTGGGGGTTTTCCGATTGGGTGGTCCGCATCATCTACTCATCATGTTCATTGGGGGTGTAGCGGTGCGCCTAGCCTAGTCCGAGACCCGCAGTGACGTCAACAATGGGCGGAACTATGAGCAGAGACCAGGATTGGAACTCTCTGTTTTACATGCCTAGTTGTGGCGTGCGCGGACTGGAACAGGGGCGGTCCGCGTACCATAAGCCCCAGGCTGGTGTATCGGCGCCCGTGTGACGTCACGCCATCGCGAATGGGCATTTTTTGCGCGACGGTGCGCAGTTGTCCAATTACTCTAATGGCAACACATGTATATAAGGTACCTTATCCCTCCATATCCCAGACTCCTTGATAAAGGACCTACCGGTCCGAAACGCGTAGGAGGTGTTTTGTTGTTTTTCCCCCAAGGGGTGAATATGTCTTCAGCCATGCACTGAATTAAGTAACTATTTTTAATCCACCTGGCTCCCTGGCTGTGCGCCATTTGTGTTTTTTCTTTCTTGCTGCTTGCTGGACTTCCCTGTATGGCTGGCACGCCACAATCAGTCCTGAGCATGAGACGTGAGTGGGCTTATGACTTTAAGACGGCAATAGTTGAGTCCTGCTACCAAAGTATTATAAGTGACTCACAGGTCTATTGTTTTCTATCCCATCCCCTGTGTCTCCATGGATAGTTTATACTGTTATAACTGGGTGAAGTTGTCTGGGTTTGAGCAGCCCTAATTTCTCTTACTACATCATCATGTATGTTTCACATTTTTATGTTTTTTTTACTATCAGCTGTAGGTGGTTTTTGTTCAGCGTGCTGTATGTTTAGATCCATGTGTTCCCTATGTTGCTTTATCGGGTTTGATGAATTTTTGGTGGTAAAATGTGTTACAGAATCACCTATGAGTGCTGTTTCTATAGTTTTGTGGCAGCTATTATGACTGTTGGGCATTATCTAATGGTCGCGCATGCGCAGTTTGCTGCAGGATATGCTGTCCCTTTAAGTACAGACTCTTTAGTTATTTATTTATTTTTCACCCCTCTGCTTGCTTCGCGCATGCCGCATTTGGTCCCTGCTTTGGCAGACTTCGTTATTTGTCTTCTCGTTACCTGATGCTTTTGGAGAGCTGCAAGATTCACGTGAGTTTTCTTTATTATACCTGAGTGTATTCCCTAAGTGAGCAATCATTGAAATAGCAATAATATGGCTGTTTTTATACATCTTTTTGTTTCGAAACCTCGCACATGTGGCAGTTGGTTCCTAATGAGATTTCCTTGCGTTCCATTAACCATAGATGCGTGTCAGATGTACGCAGTTATCTAGAGCTACAGCACAGTCCAGTTGCTGACAGGTACACAAGGGGTTAAACAACATGGATGGGAGTAGTATTAAAGGGAGATTATTTCTGGCACCTGTACATTTAATGGGTTTTTAGGTATATATGTGTTTCGTCTCACTCTGTAAATCACATCACATTACCAATTTGGAGTGCTGCCTCTGATATTTCATCTTGATGCGGTATCGTATTTACACACACACACACACACACACACACACACAACACACACACCCACACACACACACACACACACCCCACACACACACACACACACACACACACACACACACACACACCACACACACACACACCTATATATATATATATCTATAATAATATATATTATATATATATATAGATATAATCACACAACACTAACACTATATAAACACACCCACACACACACACACGTGTATAGTTTATATATATATATTAATAATATACTATATAATATATATATATATATATGCCAATTATCGCTGTATGCTCATCTGCATGTCTTAGGCAGGTCTGCACCACTCCTTTCCCCATTATCCCGGCACAGCATACACACTTCCATGCAGCAAGGGATTCTGGGAAATGACATGCAAATGAGCACACAGTGTCACTTTTTTGCCTCAATAACCATTTTTATAACATGGTTCCTTACGGCTAATCTGCGGCATGTTCACAGCTTTGAGCACACAAGCCGGGGTTAAGGTGCAATACCCAGAAAACACCCCCGACAGCTGTTTCGACCTTGATGGGTCTCATCAGTGTGGGGTTGATTCTACTAGGAATGCAAGAGAGGCTATGGGATAGGCTAAACCATAATACTGAGTTAAGTTATGGTGAGTAAAAAAAAGTGACAAAAACCCTCCACAGGAAAGCAAATATGCAAATATAGCTGTATGCTCATATGCATGTCTTAGGCAGGTCTGCAACCCCGCCTTTCCCCATTATCACCCAGCATACAGCACTTCCACTGCAGCAAGGGATTCTGGGAAATGACATGCAAATGAGCACACTGTCACTTTTTGCCTCAATAACCATTTTTAACATGGTTCCCTATATATATATATATATATACACACATATACATACATTTAGCTAAGCCTGAGATTCTCTCCCATAAACAGGGAGGTGTGGCCAGACTGATTATTGATACAGTACAGCTCTTCCTATCTAAAGCATGCTGTCCCAGAAGGAAGTTCCTCAGCTTGTTTGCCGTCACTCCCTTCCTCTCCTCTCCTCTCCCTTCCTCCCTCTCCCCTCCCCTCCAGCAGAGTCTGCAGTGGTTTGGGCTTCTCGGGTTGAGCTGACAGCCGAGGGCAATAGCCGCACTGCTCACTGTAAACCCCGCACTGGCTGTCCTCTGGTAGTGCGCAGGTCAGCACAGCGTGGGGGATGCTGGGTTGGGGCTTCCCCGCCCTCAGTCCCAAGTTGGGAACAAGGGGGGGGGGAGCGGGCTTACAGGCAGTAGGCCGGACACTCTGCTTGCCCTGCGGGACCTCTGCTCTGCACATGCTGAATCGCTGCCATTTTTTTTTTAAATTATTTTTTTTTTTTAAATATAAAGTGCAGGGCCGTACGGGGGCCGGACCAAATCATTCCGGACGTTCCCCACCCCTGCTCTAAAACATATGCACATATTAGTAATGTTTTGCAGACTAACATCACAATTTTTTTAAATGTTATGCTATTGAAGGGCCGCAGCTTTTATTATTTTTTTTCTAAAGGTCCACTACAGCAGCACAAGTGTTTTTTTTTTCCACATTAAAAAGGTTAGAAACTATTTAGACCATCTTCCCTGTCCATGGCACCCCATCTTCCACCTCAAACTTGGTTTGTGGAGTAGACAAGAATTTTTTGTATATACATAAAACGTTAATTGAAAAAGCCCCTTCATTTTTAGGGGGCACAAAATACATTTTTGTATGTGTTTTACCTTTTTTTCCTTGTACTAGGACTGTGTGTGGACCTTATAATCTACAGTTAAATTATCAATTTATGTTTTGTAACATACAGTAATGACAATGGGCCTGTCATGATATTATGAGATACCTAGTATTTTAACCAATCTGTCACACGAGAGGTTAATGTTGACTTTCAAATTGTCTTAAAACTACAAAAATCGTTTTTATGGCTTCTTAAACCACACCAGGCTTAGTTTCATGTGTTTTATAGGGCTACGGTTATCTGGGGCCAACACCTGGTTTTGCATTTCAAGTGACAGGGTGGAGAGGGTGTTAATATGGCTGTCCTGAAACTAGAAGGAAACCTATTTACATGTAACTTGAAAGGGATGTCTTCATGTTCTGTAGAACATCAAAGGGCGTACCTAGCACAACAGTTCCAAAAGTGTAAATGTATTAAAATGTGAAATATCCTGGGCCTGAACATATCCTGGCAATAACAGCAAATAGATATTTGGTAAAGTTGTAATGTGTCACGGGAGACTCCTGTGGCGGGTAGGATCTCGGTGGCCGGAACAGCACGAGCGTAGTAGGGGTCACAAGCAGGGGTCCGAGGCAGGCGGCAGGTAGCGAAGTCAGGTAACAAGCAGGGGTCCGAGGCAGGCGGCAGGTAGCGAAGTCAGGTAACAAGCAGGGGTCCGAGGCAGGCGGCAGGTAGCGAAGTCAGGTAACAAGCAGAGGTCGGCAACGAGGAGACTGGAACAGGACAGGCGGGGCGGGACAGGGACTGAAAACAGGGAGCAGGGACTGAGACCGGGGAGCAGGAACAAACAGGGACAAGCCAGATTACTAGCAAGGACCTTTACTGTGAACAGAATATAATTCAGGTACAGGTACATAAACAGATCAGGATCAAAGACAGGCATGTGCATGGGAGTCTGACTTGAAGCAAAGGCAAAACCAACAGACAGGAAGCAAGCTATAAGGACAGAGACAGGAGCAACAAGAAGACAGACAGACAGAGGAACCCAGAGCCAACAGAAGGCAGCAGCACACCCAGTGGACAAGGAAGCTATGGCTAGGCAGGAGGTATAGGCAATCCTGACATAATGAGACGAATCAAAATGATGCCACTTCATGATGAGGAGGTGTAAAAGATATCTGTTCTCATGCAAAAGTTAGAATTATGTTATTTTTAACAAATAAATGAACGTTATGACTAAGTCACACAATAATTTACAAAGAGTACATTTGTGGTGCACACCACACTAATTTTGTTTAATTTTTATGTGAATACATACAGTGAAAATACCGTGAATAATGTGAAAAGATAAATAAAATATTTAAAAATGAAACACGTGGTGCTGTGTTCACTAATTGCTACTGCCTCAAGATAATTCAACCTTGGCAATTGTTACTACATAACTGTTGGATCCACACAATAATATGACATTAGAGGGGTACTCCCAAAGTTGATTTAACTCTCCTGTTTGCTGTTGCAAGCTGGGTTCAATTTTGTTTGTATATCCACAGATGTAGGTCTATTTGCCAACAGGTGCCACTGCTTAACACATTGCATACATTCACAGTTGTATGGCAGCAAATTTCAACCAAATGTCAGATAAATCCATATCCATCAAAAACATCATGTTATAGATACATCATGATTAATATGCATCGTAAATATATTGAACTCTGTAGAATAACAGTGAATATCTTGCTAATTCATGTAAACACAAAGGAGCTGTTAGCAGGGGAGTCCCAATGCAGCTAAACTTTCATATGAACGCTGTTTGCTATAAACAGCACAGCTCCAACATCGCTGTCAAGTTTTACTCGAGGATCCCTCTCTCTAGTGAAAGCAACAAGAACGCAACATTTATTAACAAAAAAATGAGAAAAGAAAATATAGGACCCTTTCAGTGTGAGATGGGTAGGCAGATTATTGGAGATAAGGAAAAAGCTGAGTTATTAAACAAATTATTTGCTTCTGTGTTTACCAGGGAAGAATCAAGTTCAATAGTAGTGCCGCAGGAGGAAGCCACAGCCTCCATATTAATGAACAATTGGTTAACAGAGAAAGAAGTTCAAAAGCAACTTGAAAAAATTAAAGTAAATAAGGCACCTGGCCCCGATGGCATACATCCAAGAGTTCTCAAGGAGTTAAGCTCAGTAATAGCAAAACCATTATATTTAATATTCAAGGACTCCATTTCCACAGGCTCAGTACCACAAGATTGGCGTAAAGCAGATGTGGTGCCTATATTTAAAAAGGGAGCTAGATCACAACCGGGAAATTACAGACCTGTAAGCCTGACTTCAATAGTAGGGAAACTACTTGAAGGTTTAATACGGGATAATATTCAGGAATACCTAATGGAAAACAAAATTATTAGTAATAGTCAGCATGGATTTATGAAGGATAGATTGTATTGTATGTCTTTATTTATATAGCGCCATTAGTGTACATAGCGCTTCACAGTAGTAATACATGTGGTAATTAAATAAATAACAGATAATATAAATAACAGATCATGGGAATAAGTGCTTTAGACATAAAAGTAACATTTCGGAAGAGGAGTCCCTGACCCGAGGAGCTTACAGTCTAATTGGTAGGTAGGTAGAACGTACAGAGACAGTAGGAGGGAGTTCTGGTAAGTGCATCTGCAGGGGGCCAAGCTTTATGTATCGTGTTCAGAATATCCACAGTGCTATTCATATGCTTCTTTAAGCAAGTGTGTCTTAAGGTGGGTCTTAAAGGTGGATAGAGAGGGTGCTAGTCGGGTACTGAGGGGAAGGGCATTCCAGAGGTGTGGGGCAGTCAGTGAAAAAGGTTTAAGGCGGGAGAGGGCTTTAGATACAAAGGGGGTAGAAAGAAGACATCCTTGAGAAGAACGCAAGAGTCTGGATGGTGCATACCGAGAAATTAGGGATGAGATGTAAGGAGGGGCAGAAGAATGTAAAGCTTTAAAAGTGAGGAGAAGGGGGGCGTGGCTTGGACGCAGAACGAGCAAGTCGCAGGGAAGGCTAGCTCCGTCAAAACAGGGAGTTTAACCCACAAAATCCCAGCCAAAAGTCAGCTAAAACAGCCCAGGGACGGCCCATAACATTCCCTGACCACACAACACCGACCACTGACACCCAGGCCGAGAAGCCCACGGAGAATCGGGACCCCGAGCACCCGCAGACACTGGCAGCGGGAGCCTCCCATACAGCCAAGTGCACAAGATGGCCGGCGCACGTGCCTGAACAGGAGAGCGCCGAAGGCTGCAGCGGAACACCGGGCGGCGGAGGCGGAATCCCAACCCAGAGCCGAAGAAGCGGGGACCGCGGCGCACTGACGGCAGAGGTATAGAGGGAGGGGGGACGGTTCAGGACGGACCGGGGAGGGCCCCACAGACAGGAGGGGGCGGGAGACGGCCATCTTGGAGCCGGAGCCCTTCTGGGGTAGCGCGGAGCCGGACACCACTAATCCCTCAACCTTTGCCCACCCCCCTCCCCCGCTGTAGCAGAGAAAGTAGGCGATCCCTCTCTGCAAAGAGAAGTGAAGGGGGCAGACCAGCTAAGACCGAGAACTCCTCTGTTGCAGCCGTCTCCTACCTGGTAAACCAAGATGGCCGCCACTGGCCCTTAAAGGGAGAGAGTCCAGATACAGTAAAATAACCACTGCAAACAAACTAATAAAAATCACAGTTCAAGGGGTCCTGAAAAGCACTAAAAGTTTTGTACAGTGGAAAAGGTGAATAATTAACAAAGAGCGGAGTGAAGGCGCGCCCACCCCCCCTCCCCCCCCTTCACCCGATGAGACGAAACAGAGAACCAAGCAACTAGTCCCATGGACTAACAGAATGCCCAAGTGTGGGGGTGCATATGTGAGATAGCTGTGAGCCCAGAAAAACAGACAAGAACCACCCTCAGCTCCCCACATCCAAGATAAACCAGCAACCAATATAGAAAAGGAAGACCCGGACCTGATTGTTCTCTACACCCCATAGCCGAACACAGACGGCATGGCCCCCCCTAAAAAGACAGGGAAGCCAGAATCTTCCACGTTCTTTTCCAGAAGGAATGTGGCGCCCACACCAACTGGCAAAGAGAAAGCCGCACAAGCCCAAGATCGCTCAGACTCGGACTCAGGGTCAGAAGCAGATAGGCACCCAGATATCAGGAAAGAATTAAAAACCTGGGTTAAAGAAATTAAACAGGCGTTTCACGAGGAGTTACAAACCGCAATGAAGAGCCTACACACCAAGATTGTAGAGGTAGAGGAGCGGACGACAGGACTGGAG
>WSYH01006618.1:0-37124 GCA_036426205.1 Ascaphus truei | reverse complement strand
CCATACACTTGCTCCCATACACCCATACACTTGCTCCCATACACCCATACACCCATACACTTGCTCCCATACACCCACACACTTTCTCCATACACTTGCTCCCATACACACACGGGGGGGTGTAAGGAAAGGCCGCGACCAGCACCACCACCATGCTCCTGCCCCACCCACCCGCGCCCATCTCCCGTTCGTGGGGGGGGCAGGCAGACAACCCCCCCCATACCTCACGCGGGCATATTGGAAGCTTTGGGGAGGCAGGGTGGGTGGGAGGCACGTGGCAAGGTATCCCCTAGTGGGTGCCCCAGGGGACAGTCAGCCCCGCAGTGGCTGCCACTGCCCTGCTCCCCTCGCTGGCATGTCTTCACAGTGTGCGGCCAAGCAGCTTTGCAGGCTACTACTTCCCCCCAGCCCGCGGCGGCATGAAGTTAGCTTGCGGGGAGGCGGCAGGGTAGGTGGGAGTCACGTGGTGAGGGCCGAGGCCCCCCCACCCACACGCCAACTGGGCGGCAGCAGTGGGGACCTCCCGCCCCGGGCAGCGATCAGTGGATCGAGGGGGAAGGGGACAGGAGCAGGGGACAGGAGGAGGGGACAGGAGCAGGGGACAGGAGGAGGGGACAGGAGGAGGGGAAGGGAACAGGAGCAGGGGACGGGGACAGGAGCAGGGGACATGAGAGCTGCCGCGGTGGGGGTAGTAGTGAGCCATTGGGGACCAGGGGGATTCGCAGCTGAGAGGAGCAGAGGGGCCGCAGCATGGCGATTACTTACTCTTGATGTCCAGCGAAAGAATGGCTGCTCATGGGGGCGGGCTCATATAGAGCCTGGCACCGCTCCCCACAAAGCCGGGTGAGCGCGTGCCAATCAGTCAGTCGTAGGGGGAGTTTTTTTTTTTTTTTTTTTTTCAAGCGCGAGCAGGGAAAATTTGAGCGTTGAACGGGGGGGAAATTTGACGCGACACGGGGAACTTTGAGCGGGAACTGAAATTTAAAAAAAAACACGTGTGCTGTTTGCCAATATTTACTCGCCCGGTTTAAATCCACATGCCTGGGCGTGTAAATGTTATAGATTGTCGAACACTGTATATATATATTAGAATCCAATGCACAGACGCGCACACATATCAAGTAAATAAGTTTTGGTGCTTATCCCATAAAGCAATAACAGACCATAACGATACCGGTTGCAACACACGACATCAAGGGACACGCACGCGTAAGTAAATAATACATTTTCTATATTTGATAGAAGACACAAAAAACGCCGTTTTCGGTCCCCCAGTGGGACCTTCCAAGGCACCACCTTCAGAAAGTCCCACTGGGGGACGAAACGTCGTTTTGTGTCTTCTATCAAATATAGAAAATTTATGATTTACTTACCTGCGTGCTGTCCCTTGATGTCGTATTGCAACCGGTATCGTATGGTCTATGTATATATACATGTGCATGCGCGCACTTCTTCAAGGGATGTTATATATATATATCTATATATATATATATATATATATATATATTCATATATTATTATTTATATATATATATATATAATATATATATATATATATATAGGACATCCCTTGAAGAAGTGCGCGCATGCGCATGAAATGCGTTGGGAAGATTTTGTTTTAGAGTGAAGTTTTGGTTCCGTGAAGTGGAAGCATACATCCGGTCTGAGGCGTGGGGACGAGATACGTGTGAGGGACAACAGTATTGGGAGGAAGACAGAGCGTGGACGCTACATCCGCTCGGAGTGCTTCAGCTCCTGTGACCTGTGTAGCTTCACACAGCATCTATCTCACGTGGGGATGCCAGTGAGGGGCTCCGTCCGCCATCTTGTAACCACCAATTGGTGTCTCCAGTCCTACTGCCTGATATTATCCTGTATCTTGTGAGTAGGGCAACGATTTTACCATACCCCCCCCCCCGGATTGGTGTCTGCCAGCCATCCTCCAGACCCTACATTAGTTGTCAATAATAGCTTTTTTATTATTTTTTAGTCTGGCTTGTGTTGTTGTTTGTCTGTCATGTCGTATTGTGTTGTTAGTGATATATGTTTTATGTCCGCATTGACTGACATACTGCACCATAATTCATTTTCTTTTATTTCCACATATTGCACTGTATCTGGAGAGAATCCACAGTCCGTCTACACATCAATTGATCATCCAAGGACACATTTGGACTTTCACTCGTATGGTTTGGACTATTTATTATTGTCACACTTGGCGCCGACATTTCCCGTTTTTTCCCATATATATATATATATATATATATATATATATATATACTATTTATATATATCTATACTATTATTATCTATATCATATATATCTATATAAGATATATTCTATTCCATCTACTCTCTCATCTCCATATCTTCTCTATAATCATCTCTATCTCTTTATCTCTCTCTCTATCTATTCTCTCTCTTATCTCTCTCTATATCTCTATATCTAATCTCTCTCTCTCTCTCTCTCAGCTCTCTCCTCTCTCTCTCCCCTCTCCTCATCTCTTCTCTCTCTATCTCTCTCGATCATCATCGCTTTGTAATATTAATATTTATTTTTCATTTTTTTTTTTTTTTTTTCGCTTATTTCCTCTGTCTTCGTGTGGGGCGGCTGTGTGTGCTTCTTTTTTCTTGTGGGTAGCGGGTGTGGTTGAAGGGGGTATTAGCCACAATGGTGGTTGTTTAGGGCTTGCGGGTGGGTAGTGGGAGGCCTTAACCTAAGGCTAGTCGGAGAGCACAGACGACCACATCTGTACTGTCTGCCCAATTGCACCTTCGCCCCCTTCCATCATCATGGCCCAAGGCCATGCCACCTACTTCACAGATAAAATTGATTCCATCAGACATGACACCTCTTGATGTCATGCTCTGCACACAACACCTACCTCCCAACACATGCTTAAGTGCACCCTCAGCTAATGTTCCCCTGTGCCTATATAGAAGGTCTCCATATTCCTCTCAGCATCTCACCCTACAACCCGCCACCTTGATCCTATATCCTCATATTAGAAAATAGGTGTCGAAGAGGGGATTTTATAATTTTAACAAAATATATTTGGGGTACTGTAATTACAAGGAGCTTTAAAAAAAATCTATTCATCCCTAGGAAACTACAAGCGACATGGGGGCCATCCCTAAAGATTGGAGGAAATGAGTTTTCCCTAGCAACAATGGAAAGGGTTATTTACCCTAAAAGCATTTAAAAGGTGGAATTCATTACCCATTGACACTGTGATGGCAGACACAATAGATATCTTTAAAAAAAAGGTTAGACACCATTTTAGAAAGGAAAGGTATACAGGGATATACAAAATAAGTGAACATGGGAAGGATGTTGATTCAGGGAGAAGTCTTATTGCCATTATTAGAGTCAGTAAGGCATTATATTTTTTCCCTTATGAGACATCATTGGATAATGTTTCACTGGGGCTTTGAGTTTGTTTTCGTTTGGATAAAAATATTGGAAATGCCAATATAGGATATGTATCCTCTCAATTTAACATAGGTTGAACTCGATGGGCATACAGTATGTCTTTTTTTCAACCTCATCTACTATGTAACTATGTAACTATCTCCTCTGATCCCTCTCTGGCACACTAAGCCACACAAATAACTCACCATTTTATCCTTTCTCTCATCTTGGCACATTCCCATCCTCTTTTAAATACCTGTATATGCTTATTACGCCCTAATGAAGACCTCTCTTGATCCAGCCTCTCCGTCAAACTACCACTCTTTCCTCCTTCTACCCTTTGCCTCCAAGCAATTGGAGTGACTTGTAAAAAACTGCTTGACTCACTTTATCTTCTCCAACTCCCTGCTTAACTCTTTTCAATCTAGATTCCACCCTCTACACTCCACCGAGACAGCACTAACAAAAGTGGCTAATGACCTACTCATAGCTAAGTCAAAGTGTCATTTCTCCTTACTAATTCTCCTGGTTTTCTCTGCTGTCTTCGACACTGTTTATCACCCCCTTCTTCTGCACACTCTACATTCCATTGGCCTCTTTGTCCCAGTCATCTCCTGGTTCAAGTTCAACCCATCCAGCTGTGCTCTTTTAGTTTTTCCTTCTCCTCCTTTTTACACCCTCTTTCTGTCAGGGTCCCATAAGCCTCTGTTCTTGCTCCTCCTTACATCTTAGCTCTAATGTCTCACAATTTACCATCCTCTTGCGTTCTACTCAAGGATGTCTTCTGCATACCCTTTTTGTACTTGACTCCAGCTCCCGCCTAAAACGTCTCACTCACCGCCCCATGCCTCTGGAATGCCTTTAGCATTAATATCTAACTAGCACTCTCAACCTATAAATGCAGTCTTAAAACACAGCTTTTTAACAAAGCATATGGGTATCATCGTGGCTGTTAGTATACATTTCATACATTGACCCCTTGCTGACACACTTACCAGAACACCATCATACTGCCTCTGTACATTCTCCCTACTTACCACTTAGATTGTAAACTCTTAAGTACAGTGACTCCTTTTTCCTAATGTTAGTTTTATGACTCAAATGCTTATTTCCATTATGTGATATAATACTATATCACGTGAATTACTGTTGTGAAGCGCTATGTACAGGAGCAACATTTTGTGGGTAATACAGGATTTCATAGAAAGCCAGGGAACAGATTTCAGCTAGAGAGATGCTGAGACAAATTTAGGAGAGAGTAAAGAGTTTCTAGCAGCAGCGTTTAGGATAGATTGTAGGGGAGACAGGTGAGAGACAGGTAAGCCGGACATTAGAAAATTAAAATAGTTGAGATGAGAGAGAATGAGAGCCTGATTTACAGTTTTAGCAGTAGCTCGACAGAGGAAAGAGCGAATATTTGCAATGTTATGGAGGGAAGAATGCCAGGTTTTAGCTACATTGTGAATGTGCAAGGAGAATATGAGAGAGCAGTCAAATGTGATACCTAGGCAGCGTGCTTGTGATACTGCGTGTATGATAGTACTGCTAACAGCAATGTAGAAGTGGACTGTAGGGCCAGACTTGGGAAAAAGTATGAGCTCCATCTTTGACATGGCAAGTTTCTGTTGAGGGCCATCTAGGATGATATAGCAGAGAGACATTCATAGACTTGGTCTGTACAGCAGGTGTAAGGACAGAGGTTGAAAGTTAAATGTGTGTGTCATCAGCATAGAGGAGATATTTGAACCCATGAGATGTGATAAGGTTACCTAGAGAGAGTGTGTAAAGAGCAAAGAGAGAAGGTTACAGAACAGACCCCCGGGGTCCATTGACAGGGGAGTAGAAGGTGTTAGCAACCGAGATACTGAAAGTATGATGGGAGAGGAAAAAGGAAATCCAGGATAGAACTCTGTGACAGCTACATTATGGAGAATGTGAAGGAGAAAATAGTGGCCCACAGTATCAAAGGCTGCAGAGAGGTCCTGTAATATGAGCAGAGTGAAATTACCTTTGTCTTTGGCATTGTATTGTATTGTATTGTATGTCTTTATTTATATAGCCCAGACAATATAAGAGAAAGGCTGCACACCTAAAAAAGAAAAAAATGATACAGTTACCGGTGCTCCAGTGTTTGCACGAAAGCCTGCAATCAGTCCCGAACAGATGAACAAAGGAACATAGGGCACAACGGGTTTAGCAAATCAAACTCATTTATTGAGCCAACAACCATTGTTGGCTCAATAAATGAGTTTGATTTGCTAACCCGTTGTGCCCTATGTTCCTTTATTTATATAGCCCATAAATGTACATAGCCCTTCACAGTAGTAATACATATCATATAATAACAAATAATATAAATTAGAGATCATGGGAATAAGTGCTTCAGACATACTGTAAAAGTAACATTAAGGAAGGGGGTCCGTGCTCCGAGTAGCTTACAATCTAATAGTGGAGGTCGTTAGATATTTTGGTGAGGGCTGTTTCGGTGGAGTGAGCAGTGCAGAAGGCAGATTGTGGAGAATCTAGAAGAAAACAAGAGGTAAGAAAATTGAGCAAGAAAGAGAATACAAGGCGTTTAGAGGAAAAAGGCAGGATGGAGACAGGGCGATAATTAGAGAGACAGGTAGATCAAGATTGCTGTTGCATGTTTGAAGGAGGAGGGAAAGGGGAGTGAGTGAGGGAGGAGTTCAAAGTTTGTGTGAGTTTATGGATTATAGTAGGAGCAAAAGGTTTTCTGAGATAGGAGGGAATGGGGTCAGAAGGGCCTGTGGAAGAGTGAGAAGTTGAGATCAGCAGCAACGTGCCATTCACTGTGACAGAGGAAAAAGTTCAGGCATGCAGGAGGAGCATCAGAAACAGGTGTAGAATGTGTGGAGGATACAGAGGGGATGTTTTGATGACTGGAATCCATCTTTCTCTTGAAATAGTCAGCAAAGTCCGTGGTGAAACTGAGGAAGAAAAGTCAGAGAGAAAGACAGAAGTGGATGAATAGAAGTAGGTGGCTATAGATGACTGCTACATGGAGAGGAAGAGGATAAAAAATATTCTTAACTCATACTATAGGTGTGGCCATCACCTTATAACAGCAATATATATATTTCTTTTGGTAAGATAAACATTATTAAAATACAAGTGTGAAAGGGTGAAGTCAGGTACTGATAATTATGCCTAGGAAACTTACATCTGAGTCCTACATCCAGCACTCAGAATGTTAACCCAGTAAGGAGAGTTGGGCAAACAGTAAGTAATCTGAGAAAGCTGACAACCTGCTTGATAAGGAAGCTAATGTTTGTATTAGGTGGCTGACTCAGACTACAGAGCTGTTCTGTGCAAGCGCTTATCCAGGAGGATTTCCTAATCGCTCTCTAGGGACACAGATTTCCAACCAAAGATAAAGTAAGGACTTTCATATTGTTTCATAACCATTGTGATATATATTTAGGGGTTGGAAACTGTACAAAGCCAGCCAGCCCAATAGATAGGGCCTGGAATGTTTAGCAAGATCTCCCTATGGGGAGTAGGTGTTCTTTTTATGAGTTTTGTTTTGCCTTAAAGGGACAGTGTGTCCAAATATTAATTTGCGTTGTGGAGAAATAAAACCAATCAACATTTGGTTTACCCTGAAACTGCACGTGTGGACTATTGTCTGACTTCACCTACAGGACGTCCAGCCACAACAAGCATTACCATTTTTTTAAAATGCAGAAACAAAATATGTGCATTCAGTATACAGTAACATCGTATTAATTCAGGTGAGATTACATCAAATAATAATAATTATCAATAATAACTGCAAAATATAGATATCATATTCATATGTATAGTCTTACATTTTACAAAAAAAGGTGTGTGCCAAGCACGCGCATTTTAAGGGAAACTGTCTTTTGTCACTGTTTTATCACAGAAATTGTATTTGTGATGGTGATATTTTTAATTAAAAATCAAAACACAGTGTCAGTGACAAAACTTAAAGAATTTTGACTTAGAACGTGCGTTCTCGGCACACACCTCTGTACTAGCTATTTCCACCTCTATATTAATAGAACTGTGAATTCCTTTTGTTCGTGTGTGTGTGTCTTTGTGTGTGTGTGTGTGTGTGTGTGTGTGTGTGTGTGTGTGTGCGTGTGCGTGTGCGTGTGTGTGTGCGTGTGCATATGTGTGTTTGTGACACGGTGTGTGTGTGACACTATGTGTGACACTGTGCGTGTGACACTGTGTGTGTGTATGTGTAACTGCATGTGTATGTGTGTCTCTGTATAGCATTGGGGAAGGGTTATGCCAGTGACTTTATTATTTAGAAGGCAAGGGGCCCACCTGTGTAGCAGAGAGTTCAGTGTGAGGCATGCATAGGAAGGGATCCAGGCGGCTGAACAGGGAAGTTGTGGCCGATGTCTGGTGTCCTGCACATGCGTGCAGCACCGGGTGGTCCTGCACACTTGCACATGCATGCGCCGGCTGTACCGTTAGTGCGCATGTGGATGGGAGAATGACTATGGGCTTCTGCGCATGTGTGGCAGGGTTTACAACCTCCTATTGTGCGCATGCGTTGCCTAGCAGTTTGGCGCCTGCGCAGAGGATGGCGGCCATTCGGCAAATGCGCATGCGAAGGTGAAGGACGATATTGTGCATGCGTGGTGTGGCCTGCAAACTCCTCTTCAGCCTGGAACCTGGAGGTATGTGCATGTGCAGGTGCGCACCCATCTTTAGCGTGACGCCACTTCCGTCATGCTGTTTCATTACAACACAAGGGATTTTTCCTATCAAAACTCTGTAGGGGGCAGCAAAAATGTTTCAAAAAAAATAACAATTTATTCATATTTTGTGGGTTCTTCCTGGCATCAGCCTGGCCAACCAGACACAGCCTTTATCTTCTGGGGAGGAAGAATTATCTAAAGGGCAGCAAAGACAATCATCTAATGATGACACAAATGACTACACCCGCTACAATGTTTTTACAGGTCATCCGCACTAATAGAACAACACCTGGTCCTTCAAGATCTTCATGTCTGCCGGCTTTACCAGCTTGTAAGGAAGCTCCCACCTAGAGAGGTTCAATGAGCAGCAAGGCATGTAACAGTAAAGCTCATGCTGTCCACAAACCAGACAAGACCCCGGTTCTGAGGTGGGAAGGGAGTACACCACACAGCCACAGTAGCGGAGGCGTGCCTGGAGGGTGGCTTGTAACATTGCCAGGTCTGGGTTGGGATAGAGGGTTAGTTGGTATACTTGCCGGGTCCTGGATAGGAGAATGTAGAATTGTGGAAGTCTGTAAACCAAGGTCTGGGATTAGAGAGAGCTGTGTAGTCGGTATCCGTGGAGCCAAATTCAAGGGTTAGAGAGGTACACGTAGTCGAGGGTATGCCGAGGTCGAGATCCAGAGAGAGTTCACAAACAGGCCGGGTCGATAAAGTGATAACTGCAAAACAAACGAGAGAGCAAAGCACAAGACACTGGACAGCACTAGGCTACGAGAGGTTATGCTGAGCACTGACTGAGTGCAGGAACAGGATTATAAGGGAACAGGAAACAAATAGCAGTGGGGGTGGAGCTGAAGTTCGGCCCCAGCGGAGACTGGGATAGGTTCACAGGTGACAAGGGGGAATTAGTGCTTGACACGCAGCTGGGGATTATTGTGCGACGTCACGCATCCGCGCGTGTGCTAGGGAGGAGCGACATGTCAGAGGAGCTGGAATAAAGCTCCATAGCAGCAACAGAAGAGGAGCGGGTACGCGCGCGCTCTGTAACTGGAGCGGGGGTGCGCGCACGGGCGGAGAGAGGAGCGGAGGCAGCGGCAGCTGCGATACTTTCAGGAGGTAAGGAGGGAACACGCCGCAAGGGACGTGTTCCCCGATTCTTTACAGTAACACAGAGATCTCCACCACTTGTAAAAGGGCCAGCAATTAATATTTTTATATGTTAAGAGAGAGATAATAAACATTTGAGTTTGAATAGATCTTTGTGTTGACTAAATATTTGCTGTAACACTGAAAATTATGTACAGTTCACATAAGTCAAGAAACATGGGACCAACACAAATAAGGGTATTTAGTAATCAAACACACAGATACCCAATAAGCTCATATAAACCCCAAAAATTACCACAAAATATCTATATGTATATAAGTATACAGTATGTGTCAAAGGAGTGCTACTGAGCTATGCACTGTATACTACAAAAAACAAAACACAAAGGGAGCCCAGAGCTACTTTCAATATCACAAAAATACACAGTGAAATACCTATACATATACTGTATATCTCTTGAAAAGGGGTCATTTAGCTTAACCCTTTGGCCAAAGCATTATACGCCTGCGGGCCACTTCAAGGCATAACCATAATATCGCAGCTCTTAACACTAACTGATTAAAATTCTTATTTATCTGTATAATTACAAGTAGAATGATCTGCATTGGATCTGTCACAAACAGCTGCATGAAAAGACCTGTACATATGGAAAGTGGGGAGGGGCAAGCTTAAAACCTGGGGTGGAGGGGCCACTAACCTCCAAAACAGCTGAGACCAGCTGGACAAAGTTAATAAACACACAGATACCCAATAAGCTCATATAAACCCCCAAATTTACAACAAAATATATATATATATATATATATATATGTGTATTTTCTTCCTGTAATTTTACAGGTAAATAAGATTTTTTTGTGTTTTGTTGTTTGTGGTATTTAGTAATTTTGGGTTCGGTCATGATAATTTTATTGGATGGGCTAAAAATGCATTCAAGTTTGCGGTAGCAGTTGATAACTTATACCATTAAAATAATTTTTAAAAAATGGCTATAATGCCGCATTTTTTTTAGATCTGTGTTTGATGAATCTAGACCAAAATGTGGATAGTGATATTATATACTGCTTTTCTAAGAATCCAATAAATGAGATTGCTGATGTCAAATAACGTAACATGCATTTGGCACCAACATTTTTTGTTTGACATTTTTATTGCAAAAATCTTAAAATTCCTCTGGCCATGTATGGGGGTTTGGCAGTGTAGAGGTTAAAATTGGTTGCTTACATAAAAACTACTTTCAGTTGATCACTTTTTCTGATAACACTGTTTGACAAATAAAAAGGTTCACACTGTAAAATGGTTTAAGTGTTTGTTAAGAATATTTACCATTTTGTTAGCATTAGAGTTGTATTTTGTAATAAATGGAACAAAGTTATGAAAAAGGGCTAAAATTATTTGAAACTTTTTTGTGTCAAATTAATGAGGATCTATCCAAACGTGATGCCTTATTGTATAATTAATCTGTAAGGTTTGCATTGTATTATCTTTTTTTTTCTGAAACATGTTTGAGTTTAATTAATTTCTATTTACAATCTTCATCACAAGAGCAATTATATAATATCTTTTGAACTGTTCTAATGGAATATTCTTTATCCACCTAGAATAATGGTTGCTAGACCTTAGTAGACCTTAGCAGAGGTGAGCTATTGCTTTCTACACTGTTGTGTATGTTTGAATACAGAAAACTTCTACTACAGACACCTCCAGGTCAAGAAACTCTTTGAATTTGTTTCTTAGTGTTACTTATATGTGTAATCCTGCTTCCCCCCTTCCCCCAGACTCTACGGTGGTGTCTAGGGTGCATGAGGGCAGATTACATGCGGTGTGGTGCGTACCTGTGAGGATCAGGAGGGCCTGAGCTTCCCGCGATGTTGTGGGGGAGCCAGGCCCGGGCTTCTGGGGTGGTAGCCCCCATGATCTCTTAGTGGTGCAGCGCCTCCATCTTCTATACTCCCAGGAATATGGGACAGGACCGGTATAGAAGAACCCCTTGGGTCCCAGGGTAGTACTTTCCAAGTCACACACAGTCTTTGATAATAACGAATAGTCTCTTTTATTGACAGAGCAGCAATATACCAATGATAGTGGCTTCCAGCAGCCGCAACAACAATAGCCAGGACGGGTTATTACGCAGCTCGCCTTCCACCCAGATAATTCCTCCTCTCCTTTCCTCCAAGTTGCTCCTCCGGCAGGATGGTCTGGGCTAGGGCTTTAATACCCAGTGACCCACCCCCGAGGTTAGCCTCGCGGTGGGTCTTGGATTCTCCCCATCACCCCGGGCAGTGGGGTGAGGGCATTGGTCCACCAAGTCTATAATTCTATCAGCTCTACTAAAAGGACGCTGAATCTTTCCGCTCCTCTCTCTCCTGCACTCTGCGCAGGGGAGACCATAGTCTCCTTCAAATCCTCAGACCGATCCGCAGGATTCCTTGACTCATGGCATATTAACTGAACTGCATACTCCCGGCATAACTAACTGGCAACTCCAGACTCTCGATATCACTATCAACTCTAACTCTACTCACCGGAGTTGGCTGCTAAATATAGAGCTAGCTCCGCCCCTCGTGATGTCAGCAGAACCTCCCCTCTTGCTCACGCCTGCAGCAGAGTCCAGGCCTGCGTCTACCACTCAGGATAGGGCTATGAAGGGGGAAAACCCATGATGATTACTGGTGCCTTATCTTAACAGGACTTACCACAGCAGATGGAAGATAGGTATAGCCTGTGCTGTTTACAGGGGGCTACACTCTCCCTATGGTGGAATCCAATGGTCCCCACTTGGACCTATATTTAGCAGAACCATCCTGCGGCGAACCAGCACACATAACTTTGTCATAATACATGGCATAATGAGGTAGTTTTAATACAAGTACACCCGGGTACTCCCGACATGGAGAACCCTACTGTCACGGGAGACTCCTGTGGCGGGTAGGAACTCGGTGGCCGGAACAGCACGAGCGTAGTAGGGGTCACAAGCAGGGGTCCGAGGCAGGCGGCAGGTAGCGACGTCAGATATCAAGCAGGGGTCCGAGGCAGGCGGCAGGTAGCGAAGTCAGGTACAAGCAGAGGTCGGCAACGAGGAGACTGGAACAGGACAGGCGGGGCAGGACAGGGACTAAGGACAGGGAGCAGGGACTGAGACCGGGGAGCAGGAATAACCAGGGACAAGCCAGATTACTAGCAAGGACCTTTACTGTGAGCAGACTACAATACAGGTACAGGTACAGGAAACAGGTCAGGATCAAAGACAGGCATGAGCATACTGTAGGAGTCTGACTAGCAAGCAAAGGCAAAAGCAACAGACAGGAAGCAAGCTATAAAGGACAGAGACAGGAGCAACAAGAAGACAGACAGACAGAGGAACCCAGAGCCAACAGAAGACAGCAGCACACCCAGTGGACAAGGAAGCTATGGCTAGGCAGGAGGTCTAGGCAATCCTGACATTACTCCCCCCTCTCAAGAGCGTTCTCCGGACGATCCTCCAGGCTCTTCCCGGAGGCCTTGATGAAATGGCGACTCAAGGTGACCCACCTCTGGTGGCTTGTCAGTGGGCACTCCACAGGTACATTTGGTGCAGCAAGGAACCTCCAAATGGGTGCGTTCAACCCAAAAGCAGGGGCAGAGAAGCCAGTAGATCCTCCTGACAACCCTCCAGGTTTAGCAAGGTGTCCCTGATGGAAGGCCGACTCACGATGGCCTTCGAACAACACTCCAAGTTTTGCAGGAACATAGGGATCAGCAACAACTCCGGACAACCTTCCAGGCTCTTCAGGGAAATCTTGATGGAAGGCCAACTTAATGTGTACGTCAAGTGCTGATGGGAAATCTGTGAGAGGTGCATTTATCCTTATCGCAAGAGCGTTGGCATCAGCATCAAGAATATTAGGCATAGCAAGGAACTTCACCAGGGATCCGTCTAACGTCATAGCAGGGGCATCGGACACAGATACATCAGGCTCTTCACATGCGGCAGAGGGGACATATTCACTTTCCGTGGTCTCTTTTTGTGACCAATATATCTCTTTTAGTTTTGGAATCTGGAACTTCCCAATGGATACGTTCAACTCCATTGCAGAGGCATGGACATCAGGAATGTGGGCATCAATGACGGGTGCAGACTTTTCACATGTGTAAGTGGGAACATAGAATTCACGCTCCATGGTCTCCTTTTGTGACTGCCGTTTTGTGGTATCACCTAAAGTCTCATTAAGACCAGCAATTTGATTTTTCAGCTCTTGAAGCTGTCCTTCTGCACTTCTTTTCCCACTCAATGCAGATGTCAGTTCGGCTTCTTTGGAGTTGAGTCGCGACTCCATATCTCCCAGCTGACTCAGAGTAAAGCTTAAATATGTTTCATCTTCTTCATTTCTGATCTGCAGCTGCCGGTACTCCTTCCGGGCATTGTCCAGCTCCAGCTGCAGCCGGACCTTATCACGGGCTGTGTGGTCCAATAATTTGCAGGCATCGGCCATTTTGACCTCATAGCGCTGTGTCAGGCCAGCCACTTGACAGACGGAAACCTTCTCTCTCTCCTCCTTTTTGGCAAGCTGTGTCTTGAGCTCAGCGATCAGCGCTGTGAGCTGCTGAGATGTGTGTTCAGCTGCTAGCTTTAGCTCTTCCTCCAGCGAGGCTCTGGTTATGCTCAGTGTGGCCTTCAGCTCCTCATGCTGTTCTTTGGGGACACACTGGGTACTCAAATAATCTTGCATCATACTTATTTTGTAGGCAGTCTGGAAACTTTCTTCCTGCAGAACTCGCTGCTTTTCTTCAGCATTTACCCATTTCTCTTTGGTGTCCTGCAGATGTGTACGCAGTTCTCGCAGCTGACTCTGCAGCATATTTTCTGCTTGTGTGCGCCGCTCCAGGGAGACACGTTCTTCTTGCAGCACTCTCTCTGCATTCTGCAGTGCTGTCTGCACGTCTAACTTTTCCTGGGCCAACTCTTTCTTCTCCTCTCCTAATTCATGGAGCTTCTTATCTCCTTCACTGACTTGGACATAGAGATTCTTGCACTCCTGGGTTACCATTTCAAAACTGCTATTTAACCCTTCGAAGATCTCTCTCAAAGAACGTAGTTCTGTGTTGAAGTGGCAATTCTTCTCCTCAGAGGCTTCCAGTTTTGCGCCAACTTGAGCCATGAAACTCTGGTACTGCGCATTATCAGCATAGGCCTTCTCCAGCTTACTTGACAGGATTACCCTGTCCCTCTCCAACTGCTCTCTTTCTTTCTCCTGGAGAACACACTTAGCAATTGCTGAAGATAGACAGCTTTGTAGTGCAGTCTTGGCCTCTTGCTCCTTATCTAAACGTTCATAAAGACAATCAATCGCTTTCTGTGCGGCTTGAAGCGTCTGAGAAGGGGCATCTTTCTTTTCTTCCACTATTCTTGGGATACGTCTGTGAGTTGCCTTAAGCTGCAGCATATCTCTTTCATCAAATGCAGACTCTGAGGTTAAATTTTCAGTCTTAATTTCTTCTGCAACTTCCACAGTAATGCCTCCCTTCTTTTTCTTCTTCTTCCTTGCTTTGAGAAGTTCTGAAGAATCAGTGGTACTGTGTTCACATTTACTGCTCAAGACTGTTTGAGTGGGAGCCATAATTAAACCACACTTCCCAAGAAACCAGTAAAGAGGAAATGTGTTTTTAAAGCAGAAGCATTAGAATGAACAACAGGAATATTAGACACAGAGAGACACAAGATAGGAGAGCTGACCCTTTGAGACTTTAACATCAGTCACAGAGATTATAAATGCAAGGAAAAAACATAGACAGAGAAACCTGCAGTTATATCTGAATCTTTTAGGCATAAGGCGTAGGGATATCATACAGACAGAGAAAACCTGCAGTTACAGTACATCTAAATCTTTATGCATCAGGCGTAGGGATATCATATAGACAAAGAAAACCTGCAGTTACATCTAAATCTTTAAGCGTCAGGCGTAGGGATATCATATAGACAAAGAAAACATGCAGTTGAATCTGAAACTTTTGATATCAGGCATAGAAATATCATAGACAACAGGAAACTAATCCAGAGAAAACTTGTAGTTAGATCTGAAACTTTTGACATAGGAATATCAGACAGAGAACCCTGCAGTCAAATCTGAAACCTTTGATATCAGGCGTAGGGATATCATAAGTTGCAGAGAAACAAACTTTAGGGGAACTTGCAGGTAAACCTGAAACCTTAGAACCAATCATATGAAAAACTATAGATGCAAGAAAATCAAAGCATGCAGCAACAAAATAATGGGAGCACTTTTGTCTTTTGAAATGAAGACCCTGTGAACAGCAGTAAATCAAGGTAACCGTCCTAAATAGAAATGTGAGTCTGAAAATCTGCAGTGGCCCACCCACAATGCAGAGACAATTCTTGTCCAGGTAATGAAAGTCTGAAAATGGCAAAAACAGGTACTGCAGGGAGGGTTTTTTTTTTTTTTTTTTTTTTTTTTTTTTGTTTAAAGGGAATTCTTCTCAGGGAGAAAGTGGCCACAAAAAACCCTGCAGAAACCTTTGCAAAAATAAACATCTCAAAGAAGAGCTGCAATAGTCGTAGCAACAGTTCTAGTTCTCAGAAAAAATGTTTTTTCGTTATGAACGCAATAATTCTTGCAGAACACTTAGCAGCAACAAAAAAAAACCTTTCAAAATCCCACTTGATTTCCAAAAAAGAAACGAAAGTATCTTATCTTCAACCATGCGGATGTGGTCTGCTGCAGCAGGCAGGAAAGGGTGCAGGCAGAAGAAGAATCTGTTCCAGCGAGATCCAGAAGTGGCCTTTGCTTTCTGTCACGGGAGACTCCTGTGGCGGGTAGGATCTCGGTGGCCGGAACAGCACGAGCGTAGTAGGGGTCACAAGCAGGGGTCCGAGGCAGGCGGCAGGTAGCGACGTCAGAATACAGCAGGGGTCCGAGGCAGGCGGCAGTAGCGAAGTCAGGTACAAGCAGAGGTCGGCAACGAGGAGACTGGAACAGGACAGGCGGGGCAGGACAGGGACTAAGGACAGGGAGCAGGGACTGAGACCGGGGAGCAGGAATAACCAGGACAAGCCAGATTACTAGCAAGGACCTTTACTGTGAGCAGACTACAATACAGGTACAGGTACAGAAACAGGTCAGGATCAAAGACAGGATGACATACTGTAGGAGTCTGACTAGCAAGCAAAGGCAAAAGCAACAGACAGGAAGCAGCTATAAAGGACAGAGACAGGAGCAACAAGAAGACAGAACAGAGGAACACAGAGCCAACAGAAGACAGCAGCACACCCCGTGGACAAGGAAGCTATGGCTAGGCAGGAGGTCTAGGCAATCCTGACACCTACATATAATGCCTGGATCCGCTTTCCTTACCCTCCATCCATTAGATCAGTGACGGTCACAGCGAACGACTGATCCGGTCCATGCTCAGCCTGTCCTGTAACACCGTGCATGTACATACACCTACCTATGCTCCAAGGCGTACGATCCTCACTAATCTTATCCTCATTGGTGTATACCTCCTGACCGTAACTTGGTGCCGAAGGTACTCCTGGACTGCCTTCCCTACGCCAACTGTCTCGGTTCTCTTCAATCTCTCTCATGATGGCTCAGGCACGTAGGGATACTCATACCCGTGTGACTGCCGGTATCTGCGACTATGGCCCGGTCAGCAGCTCGACTTTAGCTGGTGAGTGTGTGGTGCCCTGCCCTGCTCGCATTACCCAAAATACAGTTTCTCTAGCTACCACCTCATACCGTACCATATACGACTGGGTCCGTCGATGTACAATAAGTTTCTTTTCTATCTCCCTAAACCGTGATCTAACTCATCCTCCATCTCCTGCGGAGTGAAAGAACCACCTCCCACCAATATCGTACTAACGCTACGGTCGTTCTTAATTAACACCGAACCGCCTACGTCCATCCCTCATGGTATCCAGTAACAAAGGCGCCCACCATTTGCGGCGGTGGTTCGTACTCTCTGCCTGGACTAGTGCGTTTCTACATCATACTCACTCTACCAGTGATGCTAGCAACCGGACGTACCGCATCGTAGATCGCGAGCAATCTCTCCTTCCTCCCTTGGCATTGTAAACCTAGTGTGTTAACATTTTGTGCACCACTTTACTAGTAGCACCCAGTCCCTCTACTGGAGTGTGAGACCCACGGGCCCTCCCTCAGCTGCAGGAAAAACGCACAACGTGTTTAGGTACATTAAGCACTAACACTCGAACAGTATCTCTCCCTTCCGACCCCTCTTCACTCACTCCCAGTCCACAAGTCATTAGTCGTATTTGGGGGATTTATCATAACTTATCCGCTGTAGGGTGCCGGTGGCACCACTCGTGACTGGGCAGGGGCAGTGTCCGGGGCATTGGGGCTATGGTCTTGGCTGGGGGAACCGTCCGGAAAAATTGTCCAGGAGCAGGTTACACCCCGCCCAAATGAATCGTGCTTAGAGGCCTCTCCGCCATCTTTCTTGTTTCTTCGGTGGTGGGCCTCGACTCTTTAGGGCAGCAGCCAAGGCAATTGCGGCGTCTGTGCTCCGAGAGAGAACCTCCTCCATGACTTTCTTCTTCCCGGTGGAACCGAACCGCTTTCGTCAGGATCGCCTTCAGAATCTCCCATCCGCCCGGGTGTCCACGACCGCAGTGGTCGAGGACCGGCTGGGCGGGTGGCGTAGCATCCGGTGCCACGGCCGACAAGTAGGCCTCAAGCTCTCTTCCGTTCACCGTAGTGCGGTCCTGCGCCTGGGCATGTAAGGGGGTGGTGGGGTCTCCTTACCGCTCTGCTGCTTGTTGGATGACTCGGGCTCCTCGAGGATCGCTCGTGTCTCCGTCTTCCTCTCCGTTGGCACTGGGAGTCACCACTCTTCGGTGGTACTCAACGGGCCTCCGGCCGCACCAGCTTCTCATCTCCACTCACCGTCATATGGTCACCGGACTTTCTGCTCTCTCATTGATGCTTTGGGGTGGTTTTCCCGTATGCGGCATCGCCACCGCCGTCCACACGCCAATCTCGTCCTCTGAAGAAATCACCAAATCGGCTCCCTCCGCTGGGGAGTCACCCGTTCTTCTTCTCGTCCGATACAACCAGTGGGTATAGGTCCAAATGTTCTCGTCTCTGGGACCTTCACTGCGGTCGCGCGTCTCTCTTGTTGCACGTTCGCTGTCAGTGTTAATTCTAGCCGGAGGCCTTGGTTCCCCTCCCGATTGGTATAACGGGGACGCCAGGGCATGCTTTTCTTCTTTTCCTTCCCCACCGTCCTTCAGGTTCCTTTGAGAGCCACCCCGCGGTCCAACACAGGCCCGGCTCGTTCTGCCAAAGATAAAATGCGCAACATTAGGGCAGCGGGGCCCTGGTGCTTTGTACCGCCGCGCCCGGTATTCCGCTTGATCACAACACCGAACGTGATTTTTGCTCGGCTAACCCCACTTCCATTAGGCCTCCTGGTAATTGGTAGATGGAAGTACTCATCCACTCGGACATGGTTCCTCATGGTTTGACATCTCAGTGTTCCCAGCTCCTTGCCTCCTCGAATGCCAGACAAAGGACGCTCTTCGCTCATGATTCCGGTCCCTTCCCTTCTCTGGGGAGGAAAACTTCTTTTTTCTCCTGATTGGCTCTCCTTGGGCCCCCTCCCTCTGGTTGAATTCCGAGGGGGATCTTGTTTTCTTCTTCAGCCGTATGCCGGGAGGACTGATTTGACCATTCACGACACAGTGGTGGGCTTTTTCGCTTTTCGCGCCCTTCCCGCTCCCTTGCAAAAAAGCCCGGTCTGCGGCCAAATTGTTACCACTGTCCGCCACATTCTTCCTGATTGGCTCTGTGGCACAACGCACGTGCTTGCTCTCCAGCTCTTTGGAAACCGCATTTTAGATCACTGTCTTGCGCCGCGGAGCGCATGTAGGGATGGCCGCCATTTTGGACGAGTCCTCCAAATGTCCATGTGCCCTATCCTCATGTCTAAACTGGTAATCTCGCACCTACAAATACAACTGACTGACTGTCAACTGGGGGCTCTGCATTCTGTTTCTCACTAAATGAGGTGGCTTGTCCACTAGTCTCAGCGGAACTCCTCTCCTCTCCTCTCCTCCTTCACTGTACTCGACTGTTACCATGCAAGTGTTCTGTGGGGCGTGTGTGTGGGTTGATAGCTTGGTACCTCTTTTCTAGTACGGGGCGTCTCCTGCTTTGGCCACTCATAGCGCGGGCCCTATGGCCATGGTCCCTGTGACTGGTAACATGCTGACCCCCCCATGCCTCACACTACCTTGGCCTCAGGGACTCGGTCATCCTCTAACTATTCACCCTTCCTACGCCACCTCCTATGGTCCGCCTATCCTTCTCCAACACTTGCCGGAATATGCATCTCGCTCTGGCCTCCTTCCGCCTTGGCTAAAGCCGGTCCTGTTCTGACATATCTCTTCAGCAGTGCCACGCCAAATGGAACCTCTTCTTCCCCCTTTCCCCCAGACTCTACGGTGGTGTCTAGGTGCATGATGGCAGATTATGCGGTGTGGTGCATACCTGTGAGGAACAGAATGAGGGCCTGAAGCTTCCCGCTATGTTGTGGGGGAGCCAGGCCCGGGCTTCTGGGGTGGGTAGCCCCCATGATCCTTACGTGGTGCAGGCGCCTCACCACTTCTAACTCCCCAGGAATATTGGACAGGACTCGGTATAGAAGAACCCCTTGGGTCCCAGGTAGTACGTTTTCCAAGTCACACACTCTTTGAATAATACTCACTAGTCTCTTTTAGTGACAGAAGCAGCAATATCCGCCATGATAAGTGGCGTCTCGCAGCAGCCCGCAACAACAATATCCAACGGGTTATGTGGACGGCCGGCTCCGCCTTCCGGCCCAGATAATTCCTCCTCGCCTTCCCTCCAAGTCTGCGATCCATGCCGGCAGGAATGGTCTTGTCTATAGCTAATGACCCAGTGACCCACCCCCCGAGGTTTAGCCGTCGCGGCTGGGTCTCTGGATCTCCCCATCAGGCCCCGGGCAGTGGGGTGTGAGGGGGCACATGTGGTCCCAGTCTAATTCTATCAGCTCTACATAAAAATGAACGCTGAAAATCTTTCGCTCCCTCTCTCATCCGGCAGCTCTGCGCAGGGGAGACGTAGATTCTCCTCAAATCCTCGACCGTCCGCAGCGATTCCTTGACTCATGGCATAGTTACGAAGGCTGCATAACTCACCCGGCAAACTACGGGGGGCAACATCCAGACGCTCGTTTCAGCATATCAACTCTAACGTTAAACTCCCGCGTGTTGCTCGCTTATAATCGAGCTACCACCCTCTGATGTTGCCAGCAGAACCTCCCCTCTTGCTCACAGGAGTCCTGCAGCCGAGGTCCCAGGCTGCGTCTACCACTACAGGATAGGGCTAATAAGAGGGGAGAAAACCCATGATGATTTACTGGTGCAGGTTAATCCTTAACATGGACTTACCACAGGAAGAGATGGAAGGTAGTAGACCATGTGCTGTTACAGTGGGCTACAGCAATATGTAGGGGTACCATCTGGTTGGATATTCATCATATGAATTCCCCACTGTTGGACGCTAAGTATCAACAGAACCCCTAATTAAGTCAGCAAAGCACACCAGCGAACCCAAGTTTGCTGAGTGAGGGTTTTATCTTTAGAGTCCAAGATTGTTCCACTGTAGTATCTATTTGAAATAATGTTGCTTCGTATTATAAAACACGTATCTGTACTGTAGATATATATCCACATTGTACCCCCAGAACGACAGAGAACCAGACCTTCTTAGATCCTGAAACAACTGAACAACATTCGCTTGCAAAATAGTTGTTACTACCAATCTAAATAAAACAAATGTTTTTGTTATTTTGTAATTGACATGTTTATGGAAAATAACTGCAACAATACAAATAAAACTGAAACAATAGTCAGTCTGAACCCTCATGTCATCATTCTAACAAAGCTTTGAAAATAAAAACGTTTTAGCTGCAATAGTACAGGAAAGATAAATTGATCAACCAACATCGCAAAATACATTTTCTACTCTCCTCGTCCTCTGCCTCAAATTGCATCACAAATTCTAACAAAAATTAATACATATCAATTCACAGCGAACAACTATCAGGGATTAGAGGGGCACATGTTTTTTAATACTGGGAAATAGACATGGACAAAGCAAATCGGGGAACCTTCAGTTTTACATGAAATATATCTTCAAAGGTGATGGGAAAGTCATTGAATTATCCGGCAAGACAGTCTTTTGATGTTGTTCTTTTTTGGTGGAAAATAAGTGCACTTTCACATTTTCCCAATAACTAAACTTGAAGAATAATACATAAGAATGAATTTCATCGAACATTTAGAAAAAATAAATAATTTTTTTTAATAGCGCAACAAATGTTCACTTAAAGATCGATTGAATCTGAAGAAAGGTATTACTCGATTTCGTAATTGCTTAAAACATTTTCTGTCTGCCTTGTGAGGTGGCCCTTTTAATTGCTTACTTTATCAAAATCACCACTTACTGTACTGTAATACCGATGTAGTCTGTATGCTAAGCCGGGTTAATTTGACCCGCATGCCTGTGCCATACGTGAGATTCCCAAGAATTACCGCGAGTTACCTGGGTGCAGGAACCTAAGGCGGACAGAATTCGATATGTTGCGTGGATATGCAATACCAGCCAGAATCCTCACGGCGGTGACGTGAGTTATGTGTCAAACCCTCCCTCTAGCTGTAGGAAAAACATTACTGCATGGTCCATGAGGACAGGCTAGGCTGAGTGACACTCACTGTACTGCAGGTACATGCTGACACGGCTGTGCCCCTTGTAAATCCCCCCCTTCGCCCTGTCAACCACAAGTGACAGATTTAGTGCGTCTCACGATGCGCTGGCAGCGCGCGCTTCTCCTACAAATAAGGGAAAAAAAACTCCTCCCCCCCCCCTCTCCCTGATTGTGCTGCGTGTGTTTGCACGCATCCAGGATTTTGTTTTGGTTGGCCCGCAGCAAGCTCTATCCGAGCTTCAAAGCGAGGCCCTTCTTCCTGCCTGGAGCATTGGTGAGTACTGCTCCGTTTACTCTCTTGCCTTCCCCCTTGCCCTGCGCCGATTCCTCCCTGTTCGATGCCCCCCTTCCCGATTCCCCTTTTCCGATTCCCCTGTTCTGATTCCCTCCCCCCGTTCCAATTCACCCCCATTCCAATTCACCCCCCGCTTCCTTTCACCCCCCCCCCCATTCCGACTTCTATCTACCCCCTGCCTCCGCTTCACACACCCCGCCTTCCTACGATTTCCCCCTGTGGAGGAGGGTCTATGTGTGTGGGGTTTGTCTCAGTGTTTATGTGTGTGTGTCTGAGTGTGTGGTGTGTGTGTGTCTGAGTGTTGTGTGTGTGTGTGTCTTAGTGACTGTGTGTGTGTCTGATGTGGTGTGTGTGTGTGGTGTGGTGTGTGTGTGTGTGTGTGTGTGTGTGTGTGTGTGGTGTGTGTGTGTGTGTGTGTGTGTGTGTGTGATAGTGTCTAGAGAGAGTGGTCACGGAGCAGGAGTGTCTGGGAAGAGAGAGTGTGTCTGAGAGAGAGAGAGAGAGAGGAGGAGAAGTCGAGAGAGAGAGAAATAGAAGATTTGTCTGAAAGAGAGAAGATTGTCTGAGAGAGAAAAGAGTGTCTGAGAAGGAGAGGAGAGAGAAGCGAGATAAAGTGTCTGCTAGAGAGAGTGTCTGAGAGAGATGGTCCTGATATAGTGTCTTAGAGAGAGGTGTCAGAGAGAGATGTTTCGAAGAGAGGAGAATGAGAGTTGAGTGTCAAGAGAGTGTCGAGATAGAAGAGTGTCATAGAGAGAGAGAAAAAAGAAGAGAGTTTCAGAGAGATAGAGAGTGTCAAGAGTAGATAGAGATTCCATGAGAGAGAGTGTCAAGATATAGTGTGTCAGAGAGAGAGTGTCTAGGGAGAGAGTGTCAGAGAGAGGAGGATAGAGAGAAGGAAAAGTGGTCAGCGAGAGAGTGTCAGAGATAGAGAGAGAGAGGAGCGATATAGAAGTGAGAGTGATTTTGTCCAAGAGAGCTTTTCGAGGTAGAAGAGTGTCAGAGCGAGAGAGAGAGAGAGAGAGAAGTGTGTTTATGAGAAAGGAGTGTCTGAGAGAGAAAAGAGTGTCGAGAAGAGAGAGTGTCCTGAGAGAGTGTCCTAAGAGTAGAGAGTGTCTGAGGGGGATAGATCTGATAGAGAAGAGTGTCTGAGAGAGAAGAGTGTCTGAGAGATAGAGAGTGCCTGAGAGAGAGAGTGTTCTGAGAGAGAGAGAGGTGTCCGAAGAGATAGAGGAGATTGTCGTTGAATAGTGTCTGCGAGAAGAGAGAGTGTCAAGAGAGATGAGAGATGTTGTTGTCAAAAGAGTGTCTGAGAGAGACAAAGAGTGTCAGAGAGAGAGAGAGAGGTGTCCCAGAGAGAGAGAAGAGTGTCCAGAGAGAGAGAGAGAGTGTCCAGTGAGAGAGGTGTCCAGAGAACGGTGTGTCAGAGAGAGAGAGTTTCTGAGGGAGAGAGTGTCATCCAGAGAGAGAGAGAGAGAAGTGTCTTGAGAGAGAGTCTCCGAGAAAAAGTGGTGTCAGAGAGAGAGTGTCTGAGGGAGAGATGTTTCAGAGAGAGGTTAGCGAAAGAAGGGGTGTCTGAGAGAGATCTTTGTTTGAGAGAGAGAGAGAGAGTGTCCTGAGTAGAGAGATTATGAGAGAGAGAGTGGTCTGAGATAGAAAGTGAGTGGTCTGGTGAAGAGAGAGTGTCTGAGAGAGAGTGTATGAAGATAGTCCCGAAAGATAGAGTCATTAGAGAGATAGTCCAGAAAGAGAGAGAGTGGTCAGAGAGAGAGAAGAGAGAAGAGTTCCAGCAGAGAGAGAGAGTCCAAGAGAGAGAGAGTCATAGAGAGAGAGAGAGTCAGAGAGTCAGAGAGATCAGAGAAGAGGATTTCAGAAAGAGATAGTAGGAGAGTTTAGAGAAAGAGATAGAGAGATAGTCAAAGATGAGATAGAGAGAAAGAGAGATGATAGATACAGATAATAGCCATAGATGATAGCCCGCAGATACATAGAAGAGTCAGAGTATGAGAGAGTCATAGTAGAGAGAGAGAGAGAGCCAGATATAGTCAAGAGAGAGTCAGAGAGTTCAGAGAGATCGCGAGTCCTATATAGAGAGATCGGAGTCGAGAGAGGATAGATTAGTGATAGATCTCATTCAGCTCCATCTCATCTCTCTTAGAGATCTATCTATGATATACTCGCGCAGCGATCTAGAGAGCCCCCCCTAGGTAGATCCAGAGACCGAGAAAGTCCGAGAGGAGAGACAAATTGTCTGAGAGAGAAAGAGTGTCTGAGAGAGAATGTGTGTGTCTGGAAGACCTCCCGTGTCTGAGCAGAGGGAGGAGAGAGTTTCTGAGATAGAAGAGTCTGAGAGAGAGAGTGTTCTGAGAGAGAAAGAGGTCTGAGATGAGAGTGTCTTTGGAGAGAGAGTCGAGAGAGACGTGTCACCAGAGAGAGACTAGTGTCCGAGAGAGAGAATGGTCTGAGGAGAGAAAAAGTGCAGAGAGAGCGTAGACGTGTCATAGAGAGAGAGAGATTGAGAGGTTGGGATGTCAAGAAAGATTGTCTGACGAGAACCGAGTGTCATAGAAGAGAGTGTCAGAGAGAAGACAATTGTCAGAGAGAGAGAGAGTGTCAGGTGAAGAAGAGTGTCAGAGATAGAGGGTGTCAGAAGAGAGAGGGGTCTGAGGGAGAGAAGTGTCAGAAAGAGAGAGAGAGAGAGTGAGAGGGAGAGTGAGTTGTCAGAGGAATGAGTGGTCTCAGAGAGACAGAGTGTCATAGAGAAGAGTTTGTCAGAAGAGAGAGAGAAGGAAAAAAAGAAAGAGAGAGTTGTGTCAGTCAGGAAGAGAGAGAGAGTGTGGTCAGTTGAGAGAGGGAAGTGTCAGAGAGATTGTCAGCGAAGAGTTGGCTTGGGAGAGAGTGTCGAGAGAGAGAGAGAAGATAGAGAGAGATATTTAGAGAGAGAGAGGAGCAGGAGTTAGAGAGAAAGAAGAAAGATGGGGTGTCTTGAGAGAGAGGTGTGTGTTTGAGAGAGGAGAGTGTCTGAAGAGGAAATAGTAATATGGGAGAGAGGGAAGCGAAAAGTGTCTGAGGAGAGCAAGAGAGGTCTTGGTAGAGAGGTTTATGAGAGAGAGTCAGAGAATAGAATAGTAGCGTTCAGAGAGATGAGTCAGTCACGAGAAGGAGAGAGATGTCAGAAAAATAAGAAATATGAGATGCGTGATTCAGAGAGAGAGAAGAGAGTAGTCCAGAGAGAGAGAATTCCCGAGAGAGAGAGAGTCAGAGAGAGAGAGAGTCAGAGAAGAGTCAGAAAGAAGTCAGAGGAGAGAGATGTCAATAGAGATTTATAGAAAATAGAGCAGCTCTATAGAGTAGTCCGCTAGCTTGCTCTCGATCTTCGCTCGTCTGTACGCGTCTCCTACTCCTCTCCTCTCTCTCTCTCTCTCGATCTCTACTCTTCTCGCTGCTCTCTCTCGCCATGCAGAGAAGCTCCATCCTCAGCATCCCTATAGGCCAGATCCATCTACCTTCCAGAGGAGAGAAAGAGAGAGTCAAGAGAGGAGAGAGATAAGAATAGTATCCAGAGAGTCAGAGATAGTCGAGAGTCGAGAGAAGAGAGAGTCAGAGAAGAGAGAGAGAGAGAGAAGAGGTCATATCTCTATACGATAGAGAGAGTCATAGAGCGAAAGATATAGTACTTCTACGCGACCTATACTATCTTCTCGTCTCTCTCTAGCGCTCTCGCGCTCTCTATAGCGCTGGCTCTTCTCGCGCCGCTAGCGCAGCTCAGATAGAGAGCCAAGACGAGAAATCAGGAGACAATGTCTGAGGAGAAGAGTGTCTGAGAGAGAGAGTGTGTCTGAGAGAAGTGTCTGAGAGAGATTTTTCTGAGAGAGGAGAAGTCTGAGAAGAGGAGAGTGCTGGAGAGAAAGAGTGTCTAGAGAAGATAGTGTCCTTGAGAGAGAGTCTGAGGAAGATGTCCAGAGAGGAGGTTTCCGAGAGAGAGAGTTTCCATAGAGAGAGAATGTGATGTCAGAGATATAGAAAGAAGTGTCAGAGAGAATGATTGTCAGAGAGAGAGAGAGAGTTATATTGAGTGTCACAGAAGTGTCTGAGAAGACAGTGTGTCGAAGAAGAGAGTTTCAGAGAGAGACAAAGTGTCAGAGAGAGAGAGGTCAGTGAGAGAGAGTGTCCCGAGAAGATTGGGGGGTCAGAGAGAGAGTGTCCTGAGGGAGAGCGTTGTCAGAAAGAGAGAGCGAGAGAGTGAGAGAGAAGAGTGAGTTGTCAGGAAGAGAAGAGAGTGTCTCGGAGGAGAACAGAGAGTGTCAAGAGAGGAGAGAGTGTCCGGAAAGAGAGAGAGAGTGTCCAAGAGAGAAGAGTGTCAGTGAGATAGAGTGTCAGATAGAGTTTCAGAGAGAGAAGTGTCCTGGGGATGGAGAGAGTGGTCCCGGAGAGAGAGAGAGATAGCGAGTTTAGAGAGAAGAGAGTTAGAGAAAGAGGTGCTGTCTAGAGAGAGTGGTGGTTTGAGAGAGAAGAGTGTCTAGAGAGAAAGTATGAGAGGAGAAATGAGCCGAGTTTCCCTGAGAGAGAAAGAAAGTGTCTGTGTCTGGGTTCTCTGGGGATAGAGAGTGTCGTAGGGATATCATATAGACAAAGAAAACCTGCAGTTACATCTAAATTTTTATGCGTCAGGCGTGGGGATATCATATAGACAAAGAAAACCTGCAGTTGAATCTGAAACTTTTGATATCAGGCATAGAAATATCATAGACAGCAGGAAACTAATCCAGAGAAAACTTGTAGTTAGATCTGAAACTTTTGACATAGGAATATCAGACAGAGAACCCTGCAGTCAAATCTGAAACCTTTGATATCAGGCGTAGGGATATCATAAGTTGCAGAGAAACAAACTTTAGGGGAACTTGCAGGTAAACCTGAAACCTTAGAACCAATCATATGAAAACCTATAGATGCAAGAAAATCAAAGCATGCAGCAACAAAATAATGGGAGCACTTTTGTCTTTTGAAATGAAGACCCTGTGAACAGCAGTAAATCAAGGTAACCGTCTTAAATAGAAATGTGAGTCTGAAAATCTGCAGTGGCCCACCCACAATGCAGAGACAATTCTTGTCCAGGTAATGAAAGTCTGAAAATGGCAAAAACAGGTACTGCAGGGAGGGTTTTTTTTTTTTTTGTAAAAGGGAATTCTTCTCAGGGAGAAAGTGGCACAAAAAACCCTGCAGAAACCTTTGCAAAAATAAACATCTCAAAGAAAGCTGCAATAGTCGGTAGCAACAGTTCTAGTCTCAGAAAAAATGTTTTTTCGTTATGAACGCAATAATTCTTGCAGAACACTTAGCAGCAACAAAAAAAAACCTTTCAAAATCCCAACTTGGATTTCCAAAAAAGAAACGAAAGTACTTATCTTCAACCATGCGGATGTGGTCTGCTGCAGCAGGCAGGAAAGGGTGCAGGCAGAAGAAAAATCTGTTCCAGCGAGATCCAGAAGTGGTCCTTTGCTTTCTGTCACGGGAGACTCCTGTGGCGGGTAGGATCTCGGTGGCCGGAACAGCACGAGCGTAGTAGGGGTCACAAGCAGGGGTCCGAGGCAGGCGGCAGGTAGCGACGTCAGATAACAAGCAGGGGTCCGAGGCAGGCGGCAGGTAGCGAAGTCAGGTACAAGCAGAGGTCGGCAACGAGGAGACTGGAACAGGACAGGCGGGGCAGGACAGGGACTAAGGACAGGGAGCAGGGACTGAGACCGGGGAGCAGGAATAACCAGGGACAAGCCAGATTACTAGCAAGGACCTTTACTGTGAGCAGACTACAATACAGGTACAGGTACAGGAAACAGGTCAGGATCAAAGACAGGCATGAGCATACTGTAGGAGTCTGACTAGCAAGCAAAGGCAAAAGCAACAGACAGGAAGCAAGCTATAAAGGACAGAGACAGGAGCAACAAGAAGACAGACAGAGGAACCCAGAGCCAACAGAAGACAGCAGCACACCCAGTGGACAAGGAAGCTATGGCTAGGCAGGAGGTCTAGGCAATCCTGACACTCAGCTAGTGTATATGTATATATATATATTAAGCGCAATCACATAAAGACTAATAAATATTATAATTACCACATATACTGGAGGGTATAGACCCTCACAATCTAACTTTCCCTGACTCAGTCTGCAGCCAAAAGGTCTACCGCTCCACGGGCTGGTAACGAAAGATTTCCCAAAAAGAATGACCTAGGCGCAAGTGGAGACAAGAAAAACAAACATAGGGTAATACGTTCTAACAATTTAGCCACCAGAAGGTACGATATGCACTCACAGCGTGTAGGATAAAATCAGGCCTTGTATCCACTCTGGGATCTGGAACAATTGTGAAGAATCCGTAACATCTAGCAGCTTGTAGTCCACAGCAAGCGTAATCTCGTGCGTAATATCACATGCAGGAAGAGAAGTAAAACGCAAAAATAGTGTAACACAGTTTAATAAAAATTAATAATAAAATGACAATAAGTAAAAAAACTCACACTTTGTGAGTTGTCATAAAACGTTTGAGAATTCAGAGTATCTCACACTCATCAGGGGTTGGTGACACTCTGCAGATTTTTTCAACAGTCCTCGATGTTTTCCTTTGTGTGTTAGTGCACAAAGATTTGATGGTCAAATTTACGGACAGACATTACAACAAGGAATTAGTTGAGGACGCGTACAGAAAGGTTTCCCTAATGGATAGGGCAGAGCTAATTCAATATAAAATTAAAGACACCAGACGGGGAGAAGAGGGTAAAGTATCAGTCCCTTTTGTAACTAGGTACAATAACTCAGCTAGAGATATTAGAAAAATTGTTCATAAACATTGGGGGATCTTACATAAGGACCCAATGCTACAACAAATATTACCATCAAAACCTGAAATCATTTTTACAAAGGCAACCAACCTTAAACAAAGACTAACACCTAGCTGTTTAAAAAAAGAGAATCTAAAACCAGTTACAATAACAACCGGGTTCTTTATGTGTCAAACATGCAAACTACATCCAAACTCTCAAAAGAGCTTTAAAACAATAAAATCTGAAGTTTCACAAGTTAGCTATGATATACAAGACATGATCGATTCTAATTCAACCTATGTTGTCTATTTGTTGCAATGTCCTTGCAACAAACAATATATTGGGAGGACTATGAGGAAACTTAAAATACGCATTGCAGAACATGTAAGAAATATAGAGAATATACAGCATAGTGTGTCAAAACATTTTAAAGAATTTCATGCTCAAGACCCAAGAGGTCTAAAATTTGTGGGCATTGAAAAAATTAGACCTAGTTGGAGAGGAGGGAACCCTGTAATCAAAATATCCAGACAGGAAACGTACTGGATTTATGCCCTCAAAACATTAGCTCCACTAGGTCTAAACATTGACATAGATCTGGGATCCTTTTTAAGGGATTAAGCCATATCTGTGACATTTATGACTCACATCTAGTTTGATACAGTATCTGTGTGAATATAACAATTTGGAGTAGGATATTAATATTGGTATCCCCTATATATATACATTGTGGCTGTGATGTTTCAGTATTTGTCTTTATATATAAAATAATAAATGTGATGGCCACGCTGCATGTCTTCAGAGCATCATTGGAGGCGGAGCTTCGATTGTCACGGGAGACTCCTGTGGCGGGTAGGATCTCGGTGGCCGGAACAGCACGAGCGTAGTAGGGGTCACAAGCAGGGGTCCGAGGCAGGCGGCAGGTAGCGACGTCAGATAACAAGCAGGGGTCCGAGGCAGGCGGCAGGTAGCGAAGTCAGGTACAAGCAGAGGTCGGCAACGAGGAGACTGGAACAGGACAGGCGGGGCAGGACAGGGACTAAGGACAGGGAGCAGGGACTGAGACCGGGGAGCAGGAATAACCAGGGACAAGCCAGATTACTAGCAAGGACCTTTACTGTGAGCAGACTACAATACAGGTACAGGTACAGGAAACAGGTCAGGATCAAAGACAGGCATGAGCATACTGTAGGAGTCTGACTAGCAAGCAAAGGCAAAAGCAACAGACAGGAAGCAAGCTATAAAGGACAGAGACAGGAGCAACAAGAAGACAGACAGACAGAGGAACCCAGAGCCAACAGAAGACAGCAGCACACCCAGTGGACAAGGAAGCTATGGCTAGGCAGGAGGTCTAGGCAATCCTGACACCCGGTTTTGTGTGGACTACCACTTGCTCAACGCTGGGACGGTGTCAGATGCCTACCCCATGCCCCGCATGGATGAGTTACTCGCGGGGGCAAGGTATCTGACCACTATGGATTTGAGCAAAGGCTATTGGCAAATCCCATTGACCCTGGAGGCTAGGGAGAAGTAAGCATTCATCACTCCAATTGGCCTCTATGAGTTTTTGGTGATGCCAATTGGGATGAAGAATGCCCCGGCTACCTTCCAACGCCTGGTCAATCGGTTACTGGAAGGGATGCAGAGTTATGCCAGGGCTTACTTAGATGACATTGCTGTCTTTAGTAATTCCTGGGACTCCCATTTAGGACATGTAGCTGCGGTGCTAGATAGGATCAGGGAGGCTGGGCTTACCTTGAAACCCACTAAGTGTATGGTAGGGATGGCAGAGGTCCTGTACTTAGGGCACAGGGTTGGTGTAGGGCACCTCAAACCAGAGCCAGCCAAGGTAGAAGCCATAGTTCAGTGGCCTGTTCCAAAAACCAAGAAACAGGTCATGGCATTTTTGGGCACCGCAGGGTACTATAGGAAGTTTGTCCCACAGTACAGCGCCATGGCCAAACCCCTGACTGATTTGACTAAGAAGCAACTGCCTGTGCTTATCACCTGGACTGCTGCCTGTGAAACTGCTTTCCAGGCACTGAAAACTGCGCTTGCTGGGGCCCCCATACTGGCTGCCCCAGACTATACCAAACATTTCCTTATACAGACTGATGCCTCAGACTATGGCATTGAGGCTGTGTTGAGCCAAGTGGGGGACAACGGTAGAGAGCACCCTGTGGTGTACCTCAGCCGAAAACTACTCCCCAGAGAGGTGGCCTATGCCACCATTGTGGCCATTGTGTGGGCACTCAATAAACTCCAGCCCTATGTGTATGGAAGGGCTTTCACGGTCCTCACAGACCACAACCCCCTGAGTTCGCTGCAGAGGGCATCAGGGGAGAATGCCAAGTTGCTAAGGTGGAGCTTGGCCTTGTAAGAGTTTGAGTTTACTATTCAGCACAAAAGGGTAGTGAAAACAGCAATTCTGATGGGCTTTCACGTCAGGACTATCCCTCTGAGACTGAGTTCATTAATGGTGCCAGCAGTGCCCCACTCCCCGTTAGGGCCAGTGGGCCACAGGTCACCCATAAAGAAGGGGAGGTGTAGAGGGAGAGGGGGGTTGGCCCGGTATTAAAGGGGTTGCACCCCATATGGCCACCCCCTGACCTCACCAGGGAGGCAAGGGGTTAACTGGACTGCGGTCCAGGAATGTGGTTTACACCTTGTCATGTCATGAAAAATGTATGTTCCCCTGTTCCCATGTTTCATTATAATCCTGTATTTTAATGTTTTAAAGTGCATTTCTGTATCTCCAGTTCTTGAGGTTGCAGAGAGTTGATATTTGGCCAATGTGTGGAGTCACTGTAGGTATTAAGAACTGGCAAATTTCGACCCACTGAGCCCACCAGAATGGAACTTATTAATATGTGTAGATATTAAAGTATATATGTATGGTATTTTGGATCTGCTCTGAAAATGCAGACCATCTGCTATACTAATAGGTCATGAAGGGCAGCCGGCTGATTGAGCCTAAGCACTGTGATCAAAAGTTAACTGCCCGGATTGTTTACACTAAGTACTAATCAACAGACCAGTACTAATACACAGACTCTGCCACTCTAATTGTTATCTGAGGGTGGAGAATCATCAAACTGGAGTGGTTTGTAAGTGTTATGTCTACACCTACAAACAATGCAGATACTTCATTTGGTAAATTGGTCGTCGCCCCTGATTTAATTATGGGGCTACCCATAGAGTCCCAGTACACATGGGCTAATTAGCTGGGGGGCATGGGTTAATCTGTGTCTCCTCATTAGGGATTGGATACAGATAATTGTTCACCAATAGTCTGTATTCAATGTTAAGAATAGGGTTACACAGGTATATAAACTGTGTCCACCCTACAGTTTTTAGTTCTTCTTCTGATACCATCTTGAATGTCACCGGATTGCTGGGGAATTGCTAGCTGATACTTCTCCATCCCCCAACCCTAAGTAAGTGTTACCTTCTTGTCTGTTAATTGTACCATATTGCTGTGTTCACCTTTTTAAGGAATACATTATATTTTATTATATCTAAGCCTCGTTCAGTTCAACCCAGATATTTGGTGTTCATTATATCTTGTCATAAGCTACCGTGACAGTATGTGCAGGTGTCTGTGGCACCTGCACTAGGCCAGATACCCCCTGTTATGCCCCAGCTAGGCCCCGACTCACCTCAGCTTGTGGTTGCTGTAGGGACAGGCCCATAGATAGTGACTCTGCCCCTGTAGTACCAGAGTGAGGGGCACAGCCAGGACATTTATTTATTTTACTTATTTATAAAAAATATTTTACCAGGAAGTAATACATTGAGAGTTACCTCTCGTTTTCAAGTATGTCCTGGGCACAGAGTAAAACAAATAATACATGGTTACAAATACAGTTACATAAACGAACAGGGTATACATTATATACAGTGACGACACACTTTATTCTAACTCGGCTAGCTCCGCGAATTTCAGAATATCCCGGTGATGTGCGGTTTTGTGTCATTTTCGCCCGGGATGTATTGCGTTATTTTCGCGGCTGTGATATAAACATTTTATTCCCGCTGTCTGCAATACTGCAATGCCGTGTAAAAACTCATGGGGGCGTTTGTGAGCTGTTGTCTTTGAAGCCGAGAAGCCGTCCCCTGAAATTCATGAATTGTAATGCAGTATATACTGCTGCGACACACTTTATTCGAGCAAATACCCAGTATGTACCTGGCAGATACCTGGAATGCGCCGCTCCTCACCTCTGACAAGCCCCGTTGCGTTTGCCTTCCCAGCCATGATTCATGCCTGGCTGACGGGCGGCTGATCTGTTAAATGATAATGATTAGGATTTAATATGCTGCAATGCTTCGCGTGCCTACCAGATGGCATAAATTCATGAATTGTAATGCAGTATATATATATATATTGTGCAGTATTGCAGCCAGCGGGAATAAAATGCTTCAATCCCTGCCTGCAAAATAACGCAATGCACTCGGGCAGAAAACAGTCACAAACCTCAATACACCCGAGTATACCCGAATTCGTGGGACTAGCCGAGCTCGAATAAAGTGTGTCGCCAGTGTAATTATATGGGAGGACTCTCCTGATTGGCTCTCCTTGGGCCCCCTCCCTCTGGTGAATTCCAGAGGTGGGATCTTTTCTTCTTCAGCGTGATGTGGCCGGGACTTTTGACCATTCACGACACAGATGGGTGGGCTTTCGGCTTTCGCGCCGCTCCGCTCCCCTTGCAAAAAATCCGGGCTTGGCGCCAAATTGTTACACATGTCCCGCCACATTCTCCTGATTGTCTCTGTGCACAACGCACGTGCTTGCTCCAGGCTCGGTGGGAACCGCCATTTTAGATCACTGTCCTTGCTCCGCGGAGCGCATGTAGGGATGGCCGCCATTTTGGACGAGTCCTCCAAATGTCCATGTGCCCTATCCTCAATGTCTAACGGGTATCTCGCACCTAAAATACACTGACTGACTGTCAACTGGGTGCTCTGCATTCTGTTTCTCACTAAATTGAGGTGGCTTGTACACTAGGCTCAGCGGAACTCCTCTCCTCCGTGCACTGTACTCGATGTTTACCATGCAAGTGTTCTGTGGGGCGTGTGTGTGGGTGATAGCTATGGTACCTCTTTTCTAGGTACGGGGCGTCTCCTGCTTTTGGCCACTCATAGCGCGGGCCCTGGGCCATGGTCCCTGGACTGGTTAACAGGCTGACCCCCCCAGTTGCCTCACACTACCTGCCTCAAGGGACTCGGTCAGCTCTAACTATTCACCCTTCCTACGCCACCTCCTATGGGCCGCCTATCCTTCTCCAACACTTGCTCGGATAGTGCATCTCGCTCTGCCCGTTCCGCCTTGCTATAAGCCGGTCCTGTTCTGACATATCTCTCAGCAGTGCCTCCAAATGTAACCCTGCTTCCCCCCTTCCCCCAGACTCTACGGTGGTGTCTAGGGTGCATGAGGGCAGATTACATGCGGTGTGGTGCATACCTGTGAGGAACAGGAGGGCCTGAGCTTCCCGCGATGTTGTGGGGGAGCCAGGCCCGGGCTTCTGGGGTGGTAGCCTCCATGATCTCTTAGTGGTGCAGTGCCTCCATCTTCTATACTCCCAGGAATATGGGACAGGACTGGTATAGAAGAACCCCTTGGGTCCCAGGGTAGTACTTTCCAAGTCACACACAGTCTTTGATAATAACGAATAGTCTCTTTTATTGACAGAGCAGCAATATCCCAATGATAGTGGCTTCCAGCAGCCGCAACAACAATAGCCAGGACGGGTTATTACGCCGCTCGCCTTCCACCCAGATAATTCCTCCTCTCCTTCCCTCCAAGTCGCTCCTCCGGCAGGATGGTCTGGGCTTCAATACCCAGTGACCCACCCCCGAGGTTAGCCTCGCGGTGGGTCTTGGATTCTCCCCATCACCCCGGGCAGTGGGGTGAGGGCATTGGTCCACCAAGTCTATAATTCTATCAGCTCTACTAAAAGGACGCTGAATCTTTCCGCTCCTCTCTCTCCTGCACTCTGCGCAGGGGAGACCGTAGTCTCCTCCAAATCCTCGGACCGATCCGCAGGATTCCTTGACTCATGGCATATTAACTGAACTGCATAATCCCGGCAAAACTAACCGGCAACTCCAGACTCTCGATTTCACTATCAACTCTAACTTTACTCACCGGAGTTGGCTGCTAAATATAGAGCTAGCCCCACCCCTCGTGATGTCAGCAGAACCTCCCCTCTTGCTCACGCCTGCAGCAGAGTCCAGGCCTGCGTCTACCACTCAGGATAGGGCTATGAAGGGGGAAAACCCATGATGATTACTGGTGCCTGATCTTAACAGGACTTACCACAGCAGAAGGAAGATAGGTATAGCCTGTGCTGTTTACAGGGGGCTACATATGTAAATAACAGATTTATGTGTTGATATTCATATATGCAATTACGTTGTTGAGGATGAAATCACCCCTCTAGATAAGGATCAACAAATCAGCACCAGCGAACCAATTTTGCTGAGTGAGGGTTTATCTTTAGAGCCAAGATTGTTCCACTGTAGGATCTATTTGAAATATGTTGCTTTCTTATTATAAAACACAGCTAAGTCTGTACTGTAGATATATATCCACATTTGTACCCCAGGAAAGACAGAGAACAGACCTGTCTTAGATCCTGAAACACTGACAAACATTCGCTTGCAAAATAGTGGGTTACATACCAATCATAAATAATAACAAATGTTATTATGTTATTTTGTAAATTGACCATGTTATGGAAAATAACTGCAACAATACAAATACAAACTGAAACAATAGTCAGTATGAACCCCTCATGTCATCATGCTAACAAAGCTTTGAAAATAATAAACGTTGTACTGCAGATAGTACAGGAAGATGATCAACTCCAACATCGCAAAATACATTTTCTTACTCTCCATCTCCTCTGCGCTCATTAGCAATCAAATCTAAACAAAAATTAATACATATCAGATTCACAGCAGAACAACTATCAGGGATAAGGGGCACATGTTTTTTACTGGGAAATAGACATTGACAAAGCAAATAGGAACCTTCAGTTTACTGAAATATATAATTCAAGGTGATGGGAAATCAATTGAAATTATCAGGCAAGACAGGTCTGTTGATGTTGTTCTTTTGTGGAAAATAAGTGCAATGGCATCATTTTCCAAATAACTAAAACTGAAGAATAATACATAAGAATGAATTTCATCGAACATGTAGAAAATAAAAATAATTTTTTTATAGCGCACAAATGTTCACGTTAAAGATCGATTGAATCTGAGAAAGGTATTACTTCGATACGTAAATTGCTTAAAACATTTTTCTGTCTGCTATGTGAGGTTGGCCTTTTAATTGTTACTTTATCAAAATCACCACTTACTGTACTGTATACCGATGTAGTCTGTATGTATCCGGGATTAATTTGACCCGAGCCTGTGCCATACGTGAGATTTCCCAAGAAATATACGCGAGTTAACCTGGGTGCAGGGAGACCTGAAGGCGGACAGAAATTCGATATGTTGCGTGATATGCAATACCAGCCAGAATCTCAAGGCGGTGATCGTGAGTTATTGTGTCCCCTCCCATCTAGCTGTAGGAAAAACAGTACTGCATGTTACATGAGGACAAGGGCTAGGCTGAGTGACACTCACTGTACTGCATGGTACATGCTGACACAGGCTGTGCCCCTTGATAAATCCCGTCGCCCTGTCACCACAGAGTGACAGGATTTAGTGCGCTCACGATGCGCTAGGCAGCGCGCGCTTCTCTACAAAGAGAAGGAAAAAAAACCTCCCCCCTCTCCTGATTGGCTGGCGTGTGTTGGCACGCATCCAGGATTTTGTTTTGGCCCGCAGCAAGCTCTATCCGAGCTTGCAAAGCGAGGCACACTTCTTCCTGCATGGAGCAAGTGGTGAGTACTGCTCCGTTACTCTCTTGCTTCCCCCTTGCCCCATGCGCCGATTCCCCCTGTTCCGATTGCCCCCCATTCCGATTCCCCCTTGTTCCGATTCCCCGGTTCTGATTCCCCCCGTTCCAATTCACCCCCATTCCAATTCACCCCCCGC
>WSYH01006617.1:8771-35232 GCA_036426205.1 Ascaphus truei | reverse complement strand
GGGACATTATGGGTGCTTGTGTGGATAAATATGACCCCCCAAGGGTGTTTGGGTGGCGGAGTGGAGTGGGACCTACAGTGTGAGTTTTGGTGAGTCAGCCTTCGGGTGTAATTGGATGAGTGGGACCCTCAGGACAAGGGCTTCATTACCAGCAAGGGAGCAAGTCACGAACTTCACAAGCATGGCATCATATTCCCAGAGAGGTTGCCTGGGAATAGCTGGGACTCACACGACCACCCAAAGATAAAGACATTGTATGTTGTTGCAGATCTATGCTCTTTAGATTGTTGATGCTCATTTTACACTTGGTTCAGCAGTTGTGTTAAAACTGGGAAATAAAGGACTCTTTATTTGAACGTACGTGGTGTTTTGTCTGTACTCATCACTGACCTACCTTTGCAAGGAAATGGGTGGTTCTTAATGGAACCCTGGTCAAGAGGACACACAGTAGAGCGAGGGGTTCTAACCCGTGCGAGAGTCACACATACACAGGGAGGGTTAACCCTGCGAGGGACACCATTACAACAGTGAGGGTCCTAGGGGCCAACTAGTGAGGGTTTAACACTGCGAGGGAAGCACATACCATGTGGAGGCGTTAACCCTGCGAGGGACCACCTACAAGCAGGAGGGTTAACCCTGCGAGGGACACATACATAGTGAGGGTTAACCCTGCGAGGGACACATACACAGTGAGGGTTAACCCTGCGAGGGACACATACAGAGCGAGGGTTAACCCTGCGAGGGACACATACAGAGCGAGGGTTAACGCTGCCAGAGATACATACAGCGAGGGGTAACCCTGCGAGGGACACATACACAATGAGGGTTAACCCTGCCAGCGACACGCACACAGTAAGGGTTAAGCCTGCCAGCGACATGCACACAGTAAAGGTTAACCCTGCGAGAGACGCACACAGTGATGGCTAACCCTGCGAGAGACGCACACAGTGAGGGTTAACCCTGCGAGAGACACACACAGTAAGGGTTAACCCTGTGAGAGACACAAAGTGAGGGTTAACCCTGCGAGAGACACACAAAGTAAGGGTTAACCCTGCGAGAGACACACACAGTAAGGGTTAACCCTGCGAGAGACGCACACAGTGAGGGTTAACCCTGCGAGAGACACACACAGTGAGGGTTAACCCTGCGAGAGACACACACAGTAAGGGTTAACCCTGTGAGAGACACACAGTGCGGGTTAACCCTGCGAGAGACACACACAGTAAGGGTTAACCCTGCGAGAGACACGCACACAGTAAGGGTTAACCCTGTGAGACACACACAGTTAGGGTTAACCCTGTGAGAGACACACACAGTAAGGGTTAACTCTGTGAGAGACACACACAGTGAGGATTAACCCTGCGAGAGACACACACAGTAAGGGTTAACCCTGCGAGAGAGGCACACAGTAAGGGTTAACCCTGCGAGAGAGGCACACAGTAAGGGTTAACCCTGCGAGAAACACACACACAGTAAAAGTTAACCCTGCGAGAGACGCACACAATAAGGGTTAACCCTGCGAGACACACACACAGTAAAGGATAATCCTGTGAGAGACACATACACACTGAGGATTAACCCTGCGAGAGACCCACACACTGAGGATTAACCCTGCGAGACACACTCACAGTAAGGGTTAATCCTGCGAGAGACACACACACTGAGGATTAACCCTGTGAGAGACAAACACAGTAAGAGTTAACCCTGCGAGAGACACACACAGTAAGAGTTAACCCTGCGAGAGACACACACACTGAGGATTAACCCTGCGAGACACACTCACAGTAAGGGTTAATCCTGCGAGAGACAAACACAGTAAGAGTTAACCCTGCGAGAGACACACACAGTAAGAGTTAACCCTGCGAGAGACACACACACTGAGGATTAACCCTGTGAGAGACACACACAGTAAGAGTTAACCCTGCGAGAGACACACACACTGAGGATTAACCCTGCGAGACACACACACAGTAAGGGTTAACCCTGCGAGAGACGCACACAGTAAGGGTTAACCCTGCAAGAGACACGCACACAGTGAGGGTTAACCCTGCGAGAGACACATACACACTGAGGATTAACCCTGCGAGACACATACACACTGAGGATTAACCCTGCGAGAGACACATACACACTGAGGATTAACCCTGCGAGACACACACACAGTAAGGGTTAACCCTGCGAGAGACGCACACAGTAAGGGTTAACCCTGCGAGAGACACATACACATTGAGGATTAACCCTGCGAGAGACCCTTCCACACAGTCCCGTGATTCAATGCGCAAGTGACGCCGCCTCCCAGTTCTCTTTCAATAAATGGGGCTCAGATCTTCTCTGGTGCAGGGAAGCAGCATTGGATGTTTGTTTGGGATAATGAATTGCCCCCCCGGGTGTAGATGTGTGATTGAGAAGTGTCAGCAAGAGGTTACTTGAGCCTCACATGTCAGGAAATAAGGTGTGAGTCTCCCGAGAATAACCTGAGCTCTCCTGTAGGAAGAAGAAAGGTGGTACTCGGCACTCCTTGAGACTCCTTCCCAATTCTGGAGGAGAAAACAGCGCCGTTCAAATGAATGGGACTAAGACCCCCTCCTGTGCAGGAAATCAGCTGCACAATGTGTAGCATAAGGGCCATGGGGTGAGAGATCGGGGTTAGAGGCAGCGGGGGTGGGGGGGGCCACCGCCAGGAGAGGGGCAGATTTGGGGGGTAGTAACCTGGGACATGCCTACAATGTGGCGTTGTTAGAGGACATGCTTTCCTGAGCCCCCCAGTACTGAGTGGGATTCCTACATTTTGGGGTCCCCTGAATAATGTTCCCTGAGTTGGAGAGTCCCAGCTGAGAGATTGGTCCCCATCGCCCCTGTCCCGGCAGTGATAGCGAAACACACAACATACGGACGTACTATGTATATATTATACTATGATATAATAATATTATATATCAGTATGTACTGATCCTTTACATCTCCGCTGCTGTGTGCGTCAGGGTCACACACACGCAATGGTCGCAGCTCGGAAGGGTTCATGCTGCGGGTGGCTCCCGGCAAACACTGTCCCCTGTGCCAGGGACTTCTGCTTGTATGTCCCAGCACCGGGACTTCTGCTTGTATCTCCCCAGCACCGGGACTTCTGCTTGTATGTCCCAGCGCCGGGACTTCTGCGTTGTATGCCAAAGCGCCGGGACTTCTGTTGTATGTCCCAGCGCCGGGACTTCTGCTTGTATGTCCCAGCGCCGGGACTTCTGCTTGTATGTCCCCAGCGCAGGGACTTTGCTTGTATGTGCCCAAGCACCGGGACTTCGCTTGTATGTCCCAGCGCCGGGGATTTGATTGTATGCACAGCACGGGATTCTGCTTGGATCTCCCAGCAACGGGACTTCTGATGGTATGTCCCAGAGCCGGGAATTCTGCTTGTATGTTCCCAAGCACCGGGACTTCGGCTTGTAGTCCCAGCACCGGGACTTCTGCTTGTATTGTCAGCGCCGGGCTTCTGCTTGTATGTCCAGCGCCGGACTCTGCTTGTAGGTTCCAGCACGGACTCTGCTTGTATGTCCCCAGCGCCGGGACTTCTGATTGTATCTCCCAGCGGGGAACTTCTGCTGCTTGTTAATGTTCCCAGCAAGGGACTTCTGCTTGTATATCCCCAGCACGGGACTTCTGCTTGTATCTCCCCAGCACCGGGACTTCTGCTGTAGTACAGCCGCCGGGCTTTGCTTGTATGTCCCAGCGCCGGGATAATTTGCTTGTATGTCCCCAGACGCCGGACTCTGCTTGTATGGTCCCGCGCCGGGAATTCTGCTTGTATGTCCAGCAGCGGGAATTCTGCGTGGGATTGTTTTCCCAGCGCCGGGACTTGAGTGTATGTCCCAGAGCCGGGACTTTCTGCTGTATGTCCACGCAACGGGGACTTCTGGCCTTGTATGTCCAGCGCACGGGATTGTGCTTGTATGCCCAGAGCGGGACTTCTGCTTGTATGGTCCCCAGCGCGGGACTTCTGCTTGTATGTCCCAGCACCGCGGACTTCTGCTTGGAGTCCCAGCGAAGGGGACTTCTGCTTTGTATGTCCCAGCACCGGGACTGCCTGCTTTTGTATTGTATGTCCCAAGCACCGGATTCTGCTTATCATGTCCAGCCCCGGGGACTTCTGTTGTATGTACCCAGCACAGGGACTTCTGCTTGTATGTCCCAGCACGGGACTTCTGCTGTATGTCCACAGCACCGGGACTTCTGATTGTATGTCCCCAGCGACTTAGGACTTCTGCTTGTAGTCAGCACGGTTACTTCTGCTTGTAGTCCAGCACAGGGACTTCTGCTTGTTTATGTCCCAGCACCGGGAACTGCTGCTGTACTGTCCCGCAACCGGGAACTTCTGCTTGTATGCACAGCGAAGGGGACTTCTGTTGATGTACACCCAGCGCACGGAATTGTCTATTGTATGTCCAGAGCCGGGACTGAGGATTCGTAGGTCCAAGAAAAGCCCTCTCCGCGGACTTCAGCTTGTATGTCCCCAGCACCGTGACTTCTGCTTGTATGTCCCAGCCACCGGGACTTGCTTGTAGTCCCAGACCGGGACTTCTGCTTGTATGTCCCCAGCGCCGGGACACTTCTGATTGTAGTCCCAGCAAGGGAATTAGCTTGTATGTCCCCAGCGCGGGATTTTCTGCTTGTATGTCCCAGCGCGGGACTTTCTAATGTATGTCACAGCGCCGGGGACCTTCTGCTGTTCTACCCAGAGCCGGGACGTTGCTTGTATGTCAGCACAGGGACTTCTGCTTGTATCTCCCCGCACCGGGCTTCTGCTTGTATCTCCCACAGCACCGGACTTCGGCTTGTATCTCCCCAGCACCGGGACTTATGCTTGTATGTCCAGAAGCCGGGACTTCTCTGCTTGTATGTCCAGCGCCGGACTTCCTGCTTGTAGGTCAACCAGCGCCGGACTTCTGCTTGTATGTACCCAGCGCAGGGACTTCTGCTTGTATGTCCACGCGCCGGGACTCTCTGCTTTGTATGTCCCAGCGCCGGGGACTTATGATTGTATGTCCAGCGCACGGGGGACTTCTGCTTGTATGTCCCAGCACGGGGACTTCTGATTTATGTCCCAGCGCCGGGACTTCGGCACTTGTAGTACCAGCGCAGGGACTTCTGAGGTATGTCCCCAGCACCGGGACTTAGGCGTGTATGTCCCCAGCGCCGGGATTATGTGTAGTCCCCAGCACAGGGGACTTCTGCTGTATGTCCGCACGGGAATGTGATTGTATGTCACCCAGCACAGGGACTGCTGTTGTATGTCCCAGCACCGGGAACTTGCTTGTATGTCCCCAGGCACCGGGACTTCTGCTTGTATTACAAAGCACAGGGATTCTGCTTGTATGTCCCAAGCACCGGACTTCTGCTTGTAGTCCCCAGCGCTAGGACTTCTGATTGTATGCCCAGTCCGGGACTTCTGCTTGTATGTCCAGCACGGGACTTCTGATTGTATGTCAAGCAACGGGGACTTCTGCTGATGTCCCAGCACCGGGGGACGTCTGCTTGTATGTCCCAGCGACGGGACATAGCATTGTAGGTTTTTTCCCAAGCCGGGGACTTCTACTTGTTGTCCCCAGCCCGGGACTTCTGTGTATGTCCCAGCACCGGGACTTTGCTTGTAGTCCAGCACAGGGACTTCTGCTGGTATGTCCCCCCAGCACAGGGGACTTCTGATTGTATGTCCCCGCGGGTGCTAAGACTTCTGCTTGTATGTACAGCACGGGGATTCGTGCTTGTATGTCCCGCACGGGCCTTCTGCTTGGATGTCACAGCACCGGGACTTCTGCTTGTATGTCCCAAGCACCGGGAACTTCTGCTTGTATGCTCCAGCGCCGCGGACCTTCTGCTTGTATGCCCAGAGCCGGGGAATTCTGCTTGTATGTACCAGCGCCGGGGACTTCGCTTGTATGTCCAGCGCGGGACTCTGCTTGTATGTCCCCAGTGCCGGGACTTTCTTGTATGTCCCAGGCCGGGGACTTCTGCTGTATGTCCCGTGCCGGGACTTCGCGTGTATGTCCCAGCACCGGGACTTCATGCTTGTATCGTCCCCAGACACCGGGATTCTGCTTGTATTGTCCCAGCGCCCGGGGACTAGCTTGTATGTCCGCGCCACTGCTATGTACCGCGCCGGGACTCTGCTTGTATGTCACGCCTGACTGCTTACCCAGCCGGGACTTCTGCTGTAGTTCCCAGAACGCGGGACTTCTGCTTGTATGTCCTCCAGCGGGGCATGCTTGTAGTCCAACCGGATTCCTTCTGCTTATGTCCCAGCCACCGGGACTTTGCTTGTATGTCCAGCAGCACGGGACTTCTGCTGTATGTTCCCAGCACGCGGACTTTCTTTGCTTGTATTGTCCCAGCGCCGGGATTCTGCTGTATGTCCCAGCGCCGGATCGTTCTCACCGGGCTGCTGTATGTCCCACAGACCGGGGACTTCTGCCTGGCTAGTTCCCAGCACGAGGACTTCTGCTTGTATGTCACAGGCCGGACTTCTGCTTGTATGTCCAGCGCACGGGACTTCTGCTTGTATGTCCCCAGCGAAGCGGGAGCTTCTGCTTGTATGTAAGCAGCAACGGGGACTTTGCTTGTATGTCCCAGAGCGACCGGGGACTTCTGCTTGTATGTCCCCAGAGCACGGGACTTCTGCTTGTATGTTCCCAGACCGGGACTTCTGCTTGAGTCCAGCGCCGGGATCTTGACTTGTATGTCCCAGCGCCGGGACTTGCTTTGTATGTCCCAGCGCCGGATTCTTCTGCTGTATGTCCCAGAGCGGGGACTTCTGCTTGTATGTCCCAGCACCGGGACTTCGCTTGTATGTCCCCAGCGCCGGGACTTCTATTGTATGTCCCAGCACGCCGGGACTTCTGCTTGTATGTCCCAGCACCGGGACTTCGCTGTGTATATCCCAGCACGGAGGATCTGTGTATTCCCAGACCAGGACTTCTGCTTGGATGTCCCCAGAAACGGGATTCTGCTGTATATTCCCCAGCGCCCAGCGGGACTTCTGCTTGTATGTCCCAGACCGGGACTCTCAGCTCTTGAATGATCCAGCGCGGGACTTCTGCTTGTATGTCCCCCAGCGCCGGGGACATTCTGCTTGTATTCCAGCACGGGAATTCTGCTTGTATGTTCCCCAGCACCGGGACTTCTGCTTGTATGTAGTCGCTCAACCAGCACCGGGACTTCTGCTTGTAGTCCATGCACCGGGACTTCTGCTTGTATGTCCCGAGCGCCGGGACTTCTGCTTGTATGTCCCAGCGCCGGGACTTCTGCTTGTATGTCCCAGCACCGGGACTTCTGCTTGTATGTCCCCAGCACCGGGACTTCTGCTTGATGTCCCCAGCACCGGGACTTCTGCTTGTATGTCCCAGCACCGGGACTTCTGCTTGTGTGTCCCATGCCGGACGTCACTTGGTATGTCCCCAGCGCCGGGACTTCTGCTTTGTATTCCCCAAGCAGCCGGGACTTTACTTGTATGTCCAGCGCCGGGACTTCTGTTGATTGTCCCCGCCGGCTCGGTGCCTGATCCGGGACTTCTGCTTGTATGTCCCAGCGCCGGGACTTCTGCTTGTATGTCCCAGCGCCGGGACTTCTGCTTGTATGTCCCAGCGCCGGGACTTCTGCTTGTATGTCCCCAGCGCCGGGACTTCTGCTTGTATGTCCCCCAGGGCCGGGGGCTTTGCTTGTAGGCCACTAGCCCGAGACTTCTCTTGTATGTCCAGAGCCGGGGACTTTGCTGTCATGTCACAGACGGGGACCTTCAGCTGTATGTCGCCAGCACCAGGGACTTCTGCTGTATGTCCCAGCACCGGACACTTCGGCTTGTATGTCCCAGCACCGGGACTTCTGCTTGTATGTCCAGCGCCGGGAGGGACTCTGTTGTATGTCCCAGCACCGGGACTTCTGCTTGTATGTCCCCAGCGCCGGGACTTCTGCTTGTATGTCCCAGCGCCGGGACTTCTGCTTGTATGTCCCCAGCGCCGGGGACTTCTGCTTGTATGTCCCAGCACCGGGACTTCATGTGTATGTCCCAGCACCGGGACTTGTTGGTGTAGTCCCAGCACGGGACTTCCTGCTTGTATGGCTCCCCAGCACCGGGACCTATTCTGCTTTGTAATGTCCACCAGCGCCGGGAATTCTGCTTGTATGTCCCAGCACGGGCAGTACTTCGCTTGTATGTCCTCAGAGCCGGGATTCTGCTCTGTATGTCCCAGCGCCAGGGACTTCTAATTGTGTGTCCCAGCGCGGGACTTTGTTGTAGTCCCAGCCCGGGGACTTCTGCTTGTATGTCACAGACGCCGGGACTTCTGCTTGTATGTCCCAACTGGGGACTTTGCTTGTATGTCCCAGCCACCCGGGCTTCTGCTTGTATGTCCCAGCGCCGGACTTATGCTTGTATGTCCCAGCGCCGGAATTCTGCTTGTACTGGTCAGCAGCCGGGACTTCAGGCTTGTATGTCCCAGCCCGGGACTTCTGCCTTGTATGTCCAGCAGGGGACTTTGCGTATCCAGCACCGGGACTTCTGCTTGTTTGTCCCAGCACACGGACTTCGCTTGTATGTCCCAGCGACCGGGACTTCTGCTTGTATGTTCCCCAGCGCCGGCGACTTGCTACGCTGTATGTCTGCAGCGCCGGGACTTCTGCTTGTGTCCCCAGCACAGGACTTTTCTGTATGTCCCATGCGCCGGGATTCTGACTTGTATGTCCAAGCCCGGGACTTCTGCTTTATGTCCCCAGCGCCGGGACTTCTGCGTTGTATGTCCAGCGCCGGGACTTCTGCTTTATGTCACCAGCTGCCGGGGACTTCGCTTGTATGTCCCCAGCCACGGAGCCTTCTGCTTGTATTGTCCCCGAACCGGGACTTCTGCTGATGGTCCCAGCGCCGGATCTGCTGATGCCCAGGCACGGGACTTATGCTTGTTATGTCCAGCACCGGGACTTTGCCTGTATGTCCCAGCGCCGGGACTTTGCTTTGTATGATACCCGCACGCGGATTCGCTTGTATGTCCCCGCAACCGGGACTCTAGCTTGTATGTCCCCGCCGGGGATGTTGCGTGTAGTCCCAGCACCGGACTTCATGCTTGTATGTCCCAGCACGCGGATTCTGCTTGTATTGTCCACCAGGCACCAGACTCTGCTTGTACTGTCGCACCGATCTTATGACACCGGGACTTCTGCTTGTATGTCCCAGGCCGGGACCGACTTCTGCTTGTATGTCCCCAGAGCCGGGGGGACCTTCGTTGGATGCTCCCCAGCGCCGGGACATTCTGCGTATGTCCCAGCCCGGGACTTCTGCTTGTATGTCCCAGCGCTGGGCGACTTCTGCTTGTATGTCAACCGCTTTCTAGTACCAGCAGGGACTTCCTGTATGTCCCAGCGCCGGGACTTCTGCTGTATGTCCCGCACCGGGACTTCTGCTTGTTAGTCCCGCACGGGACTTTCTGCTTGTAGTCCCCAGGCACTGGGGATTCTGCTGGTATTCCAGCGCGGGAGATTGGCTTGTATGTCCAGCACCGGGACTTTGCTTGTATGTCCCCAGACTGCCGGGACTTCTGCTTGTATGTCCCAGCACGCGGGATTCTAGCTGTATGTCCAGCACCGGGATTCTGCTTTGGTACCAGTCGGAACCCGCTCGTATGTCCGCGACGGGACTTCTGTTGTTATTGGGGGAGTAGGGAGGAGGGTGTTTAATTCTGCTAGTATTGCTCCCCAGCGCCGGGACTTGCTTGTAGTCACCAGCGCCGGGGACTTCTGCTTGTATGTCCAGCAGAGCGGACTTCTCTATCAGCAGGACCGTTGTATGTCCCAGGCCGGGGAACTCGCTGTATTCCGCGGGCTATTGTATTGTCCACACTGGACTTGCTGAGTCCAGCGGGACTTCTGCTTGTATGTCCCGAGCGCCGGGACTTGTCTTTGTAGTCCCAGACCGGGACTTTCTGAGTGTATGTCCCCAGGCCGGGACTTTTTTATCGTATAGTATGTCACCAGCCACCGGGACTTCTCGTTGTATGTCCCAGCGCGGTGGACTTCTGTTGTATGTCCCAGCAGCGGGATTCTGCTTGTATGCCCAGCACCGGGGAGCTTTGCTTGTAGATTCCCCGCGCGGGGACTCTGCTTTGTATGTCCCAGCACCGGACTTTGTTAGATTCCCAGTGCCGGGATTCTGCTTGTATGTCCCAGCACCGGGGACTCATGCTTTGTAGTCCCCAGCGCCGCTCGTGTAGTCCCACGTGGATTCTGTTGTTAGTCCCAGCACAGGATTCTGCTATGTATGTCCAGCGCCGGGGAACTTCGCTTGTATGTCCAGCACCGGGATCTAGTTGTAGTCCAGCACCAGGTGTGTGTGTGTGATCATCGGCTTGTATGTCCCACGCCGGGACTTTGATTGTTTATGTCACAGACCGAGGACTTCTGCTGTATGTCCCCAGCACCGGAGATTATGCTTGTATGTCCACAGCGCCGGGACTCTGCTCGTAGTCCCAGGCCGGGGATTCTGCTTGTATGTCCCGAGCGCCGGGACTTCTACTTGTATTGCTCCAGCGCCGGGACTGCTGCTTGTATTCCAGCACCGCGGACTTCTGCTGCTAGGTCCCCAGCACCGGGACTTTGCTTGATGTCCCCAGCGCTGGGACTTCGCTTGTAGTCCCCAGCACCGGACTTCTGTTGTAGTCCCAGCCCCGGGACTTCTGCTTGATGTCCCAGCACCGGGACTTTCTGCTTGTATGATCACAAGCACACTGGACTTCTGCCTTTTAGGTCCCCAGCGCCGGGGCTTCCTGCTTGATGTCCCAGCCACCGGGACTTCGGATTTTATGTCCCCAGCGCCGGGGGACTTCTGCTTGGATGTCCCAGCACCGGGATTCTGCTTGTCATGCCACAGTGCTCGGTGTGTGACTTCTGATTGTATGTCCCAGCACCGGGAACTGCTTGTATGTCCCAGCGCGGGATTCTGCTTGTAGGTCCCAGCGCAGGGACTTCTGCTTGTATTGTCCAGCACCAGGACTCTGCTATGTATGTCCCAGCGCCGGGGACTTGCTGCTTGTATGTCCCCAGGCACGGGACCTTCTGCTGTATGTCCCCAGCACCAGGACTTCTGCTATTGTTATGTCCCAGCGCATGGGAATCTGCTTGGATTGTCCCAGCACCGGGGACTTTGATTGTATGCCCAGCCCGGGACTTCCGGGTTCGCTTGTATGTTCCAGCGCCGGGGGACTTCTGATGTATGTTCCCCAGCGCCGGGACTTCTGCTTGTATGTCCCGGCGACGGGTGGACTTCTACTTGTATGTCCAGCGCCGGACTAGGCTTGTAGTCCCAGCACCGGGATTATGATGTAGTCCCAGCACCGGGACTTGCTTGTAGTCCCCAGCCGCTGGGACTCTGCTTTTGTATGTCCCCAGCACCGGGGGACTTCTGCTTTTATGTCCCCAGCGCCTTTGGGACTTCTGCTTGTATGGCCAGCGCCGGGGGACTTCTGCTTGTAGTCCCCGCCGCCGGGGAAATTCTGCTGACTCCCCAGCGCCAGAGGACTTATGACTTGTAGTCACCAGAACCGGGACCTCTCTGTATCTCCCCAAGCAACGGGGGACTATGCTTGTATGCCCAGCACGGGGACTTCTGCTTGTATGTCACCAGCGACGGGGGACTTCTGCGGTAGGTCCCCAGCGCGGGGGGACTTTCTGCTTGTTGTCCCCCAGCGCCGGGGATTCTGCTTGTAGTCCCAGCGCGGGATTCTGCTTGTATTTGTCCCAGCGCGGGATTCGCTGTATGTCACAGAGCTGGACTTCTGCGTGTAGTCCCAGCACCGGGACTTCTGCTGTGTAGTGTCCCAGCGCCGGGAACTTTGTGTATGCCCAAGCGCGGGACCTTCTGCTTGTATGTCCCAGCAACGGGGACCTAGGATTGTATGTCCCAGCGCGGGGATTCATGCTTGTGTCCCCAGCAACGGGACTTCTGCTCTGTATGTCACAGCGACGGCGGGACTTCTGATTGTATGTCCCCAGCGCCAGGATTCTGCTGTATGTCCAGCGCCGGAATTAGATTGAGTCCAGCGCCGGGGACTTTCTGATTGTATTGTCCAGCGCAGGGACTTCGCTTGTATGTCCCCAGCACGAATCTGCCTTGGTGTGTCACAGTGCCGGGACTTCTGCTGATGTCCCCAGCGACGGGACTTCTGTTGTAGTCCCACAGCACGGGAATTCGCTGTATGTCCCAGTGCCGGGACTTATGTGTATGTCCCCCCAGTGCCGGGGGACTTCTGCTTGTATGTTCCCACACAGGGACTGTGCTTGTATGTCCCAGCGCCGGGACTTCTGCTGTATGTCCCAGCGACGGGAATTCTGTTGTAGTCCCAGCGCCGGGACTTCATGATGCTTGTATGCCCCCAGCGCGGCTTTGGGACTTCTGATTGTATGTCCCCAGCGCAGGGACTTACTGTTGTATGTCCCAAGCACCAGGACTTATCTTGATTCCCAAGCACGGGAATCTTGCTTGAGTCCAGCCACCCGGGACTTCTGCTTGTAGTACCGCAACCGGGACTTCTGCAGTTATGTCCCAGCACCGGGGATTCTGCTGTATGTCCCGCACCAGGACATTCTGCTTGTATGTCCCAGCGCCGGACTTCTGTTGTAGGTCCTGTGCCAGGGACTTCTGCTTGTATGTCCCCAGCACCAGACTTCTGCTTGTATGTCCTAGTGCCGGGACTTCTGCTGTATGTCCCCAGCGCCGGGACTTCTGCTTGTATGCTCCCCACGCCGGGGTACTTCTGCTTGTATGTCCCAGCACAGGCCTTCTGTTGTATGTCAGCACCGCGGGATTCTGCTTGTTCGCCCAAGTGCCGGGACTTCTGCTTGTATGTCCCAGCACCGGGGGACTTCTGCTTGTATGTCCCGTGCCGGGACTTTGGCTTGTATGTCCAGGCGGGAAGTCTTGCTGTATGTCCCAGCGCCGGGACTTATGCTGTATGTCCAGGCAGGACTTCTGCTTGGATGTCCAGCAACCAGGACTTATGCTTTGATGTTCCAGGCCGGGGACTTTCTGCTGTGTCACAACAGAACCGGATTCCATGCTTGTAGTCCCAGCACCTAGGAACTTAATGATTGTATATCGTCCAGCGCCGGGACTTCTGCTTGTAGTCCCCAGCCACCTGGGAACTTCTGCTGTATCGTCCCCAGCAAGGGACTTATGCTTGTATGTTCCCCAGCGCCGGGACTTATGATTGTATGTCCCCGCGCAGGGGGGGATTCTGCTTGTATGTCCCGAGCGCGGACTTCTACTGTTCCAATGCCAGCGCGGGGACTTCTGCTTGTATGTCCCAGAACCGGGACTTAGGCTTGATGTCCCCAGCACCGGGACTTCTGCTGATTGTTCCCCAGCGGCTGGGAGACTTCTGCTTGTATGTCCCAGAACCGGGACTCTGCTTAAGTATGTCCCAGCACAGGGACTTCCTGCTTGATATGTCCCAGCACGGGACTTCATGCTTGTTGTCCCCAAGCACCTGGGAATTTTGTTGCTGTCCCAGCGCGGGGACTTCTGCTTGTATGTCCCAGAACCGGGAACTTCTGCTTGTATGTCCCCAGCGACGGGGACTTCTGTTGTATGTCCAGCACAGGGACTTTTCTGCTTTGTTGATCCCCCGATGCCGGGGAACTTATGCTGGTTAGTCCCAGCACCGGGACTTTGTTGTAGTACCCAGCGCCGGGACTTCTGTTGTATGTCCCAGCACCGGGACTTCTGACTTGTAGTCCCAGCACCAGAATTCTGCTTGTATGTCTCCAGCGCGGGACTTCTGCTTGTATGTCCCCAGCACGGGAGACTCTGCGGGTATGTGCCCAAGCACCAGGACCTTATGCTTGTAATGTCCAGCGCACGGACTCTGTTGTATTTCCCCAGCACCGGGATTATGCTTGTATGTCAGCCACCGGGACTTCTGCTTGAGTCCAGCGCCCGGGACTTTGCTTGTAGTCCCCAGCGGCCGGGACTTCGGATTGTATGTACAGAGCGCCGGGGACGTTACTTGTATCCCAGCGCCGGGGGGACTTCTGCTGTATGTCCAGAAACGAGGACTTCTGCTTGTAATGTCCCCAGCACCGGGACTTCTGCTTGTATGTCCCCAGCGCTGGATTCTGCTTGTATGTACCCGCAGGGACTTCTGGCATTTTAGTCCCCAGGCCGGGGGACTTCTGCGTGTGTATGTCCCAGCGCCGGGAACTTCTGCCTTGTATGTCCCCAGCGGGGAATTCTGCTGTATCTCCACAGCGCCAGGACTTTGCCATTGTATGTTCCCAGACAGCGGACTCGCTGTATCTCCCCAGCACCGGGGACATTTATGCTTGTATGTCCCCAGCGCAACGGGACTCTGCTTGTATGTCCAGCGACGGGACTCGCTTGTATGTCCCAGCGCCCGGGGCATTCTGACTTTGTAGCTCCCCCCGCGCGGGAACTTCTCTGCTTGTATGTACAGAGCCGCGGACTTCTGCTTGTACGGCCCAGCGCGGGACTTTGCTTGTATGTCCCCAGCGGCGGCGGACTTTCTGCTGGTAGTACCAGCCAACGGGACTTCTGCTTGTATGTCCCAGCTGACGGGAATTTGCTTGATAGTCCCCAGCGCCGGACTTTACTGATTGTATGTCCACAGCACCGGGGACTCTGATTGTATGTCCCGCGCCGGGGACTTCGGCTTGTATGTCCCAGCACCGGGACTTATGTCTGCTTGATGTCCACAGCGCAGGGACCTTCTGCTTGAGGGTCCCAGCGCAAGGGACTTCTGCTTATGTCCCAGCGCCGGACTTCTGTTGTATGTCCCAGGCCGGGCTTTGCTTGTATGTCCAGCGCCGGGATTTGCATTGTATTGTCCCCAGCACGGGAATTCTGATTGTGTGTCCCAGTGCCGGGACTGTTCTGCATTGTATGTCCCCCGCGACGGGACTATGATTGATATGTCCCCAGCACCGGACTTTCTGATCTGTATGTCCCAGTGCCGGGACTACTGCATTGTATGTCACCAGTGCGGGGGGGGGCTTATTGCTTGTATGGTTCCATGAAAGGACTTTGTTTGTATGTCCCAGCGCTGGGGAAAGGGACTTATGCTTGGTATGTCCCAAGCGCCGGGGATTCTGTGGTATTGTCACAAGCGCGGGACTTTGCTTGTATCCCCCAGCGCCGGGACTTCTGCTTGTATGTCCCCAGCGCCGGGACTTCTGCTTGTATGTCCCAGCACCAGGAAACTTCTGATTGAGTCCCAGCACCGGGGACTCTCTGGTAGGTCCCCAGCACCGGGATTTAGCTGAGTCCCAGCACCGGGACTTATGCTTGTATGTCCCAGCAACCGGGAGCTTCTGATTGTAATGTCCAGCACCCAGGACTCTGCTGTATGTCCCAGCGCGGGACTTCTGCTTGTAACGTCCCTGTGCAGGCGACTTCTGCTTGTATTGTCCCCAGACCAGGACCTTCTGTTGTATTGTCCTAGTGCAGGGACTTCTTGTTGTATGTCCCAGCGCCGGGACCTTCTCTTGTATGTCCCAGCGCGGGAATTATGCTTATGTCCCAGCACCAGGACTTCTGAGTTGTAGGCCCGAGCACCGGGGACTTCTGCTTGTTATGTCCCCAGTGCGGGACTTTGCTTGTAGGTCCCGGCACCGGGGACTTCTGCTTGTATGTCCCCAGTGACGGGACTTTGCTTGTATTGTTCCAGCGGCCGGGGGACTTCGGCTTGTATGTCCCAGCGCCGGGGAACTGCGCGCTTGTATGATCCAGAAGCAGGGGACTTCGTGTATGTACCCAGCGCCGGGACTTCGCTTGTATGTCCCAGCGCGGGGGCACTTCTTGCTTGTGACTGTCCCAGCGCCGGGACTTCTGATTGTATGTCCACAGAGCCGGGAATGTATGTTGTAGGTCCCAGCCGACGGGAATTTCTGTGTGTCCCAGCACCGGGGGAACTTATGCTTGTATGTCCGAGTGCCGGGACGTCTGACTTGTATGCCCAGCGCCGGGACTTCTGCTTGTCATGTACCAGCAACCGAGGACTTTCTGTTGTATGTCCCAGCGCGGGACTTCGCTTGTATGTCCCAGCAGCGAGACTTCTGCTTGTAGGTCCAGCGCCGGGACTTCTGTTGTATGTGTCCCGCGCCGGGATTCTGCTTGTATGTCCCAGCGCGCGGACCTTCTGCTTGTATGACAGCAAGGGACTTCTGATTGTATGTCCAGCGAAGGGACTTCTGATTGTTATGTCACCAAGCACGAGCTTCGATTGTATGTTCCCGCGCCGGGACTTCTGTTGTATGTCCCAGCGCCGGCGATCGTTTGTATGTCCCACGCCGCCGGGACTTCTGCTTGTCCTCGTCCCAGCGCCGGGAACTATTATTCCTGTAGTCCCAGCACAGGGGACCTTCTGATGTATTGTTCCAGCGCCGGGGATATGCTTGTATGTCCCCAGCACCGGACTCTCTTGTATGTCCCCAGCACGGGGGGGACTTTTTATGTGTATGCCCAGCCGCCGGGACTCTGCTTGTATGTTTCCCAGCGCCGTGAATTCTGCTGTATGTCCCAGCACACGGGACTTTGCTTGTAATGTCCCAGCGCCGGGACTTAGCTTGTATGTCCCCAGCCGGACTTCTGATTGTAGTCCCCAGCACCAGGGACTTCTGCTTGTATGTCCAGCCGGGACTTCTGCTTGTATCTCACCAGGCACGGACTTCTGCTTGTATGTCCCCAGCCCGGGGAAATCTGTTGTAGTCCCAGCACCGGGGATTCTGCTTGGATGGTCCCAGCCGGGACTTCGCTTGTATTTCCCAGCACCCGGGACTTCTGCTTTGTATGTCCCAGCCCCGGGACTCCTGCTTGTATGTCCAGCACCGGGGCGTCTGCTTGTATGTCCAAAGCGCTTGGGAATTCTGGTTGTATTACCCAGCGGCGGGAACTTTGGCTTGTATTGTCCCAGCACCGGGACTTCTGCTTGTATGTCCCCCAGCACAGGGACTTCTGCTTGTAGGTCCCAGCACCAGCGACTTTGCTTGTATTGTCCCAGCACCGGCGACTTCTGCTTGGTATGTACGCACCGGGCCTTTGCTTGTAGTCCCAGCGCCGGGACTTCTGCTTGTATTGTCCCAGCACGGACTTCTGCTGGTATGATCCCCGAGCGCCGCGGACTTTCTGGCCTTGTATGTCCCCAGAAACCAGGGGACTTATGCTTCTACGTCCCCAGCACGGGACCTTCGGCTTGTATGTCCCCAGCACCGGGACTTCTGCTTGTAATGTCCCAGAGCGGCCGTGACTTCTGCTGTAGGAGTCCCAGCACCAGGTACTTGTCGGCCCTACTGCTTGATGTCCCAGCCCAGCAGGAGGACTTCTGCTTGTATGTCCAGACACCGGGACTTCTGCTTTATTGGTCCCAGCGGGGACTTCTGCTTCTATCTCCCCGCGCAGGACTTTGCGTATGTCCCAGCACCGGGACTTCTGCTTGTATGTCCCCAGCGCCGGGACGTTCTGCTTGAAGTCCCAAGCAACGGGGGAGCTTCTGCTTGTAGTCCCCAGCGCGGACTTCTGCTTGTATGTCCCCAGGCCAGTGACTTCTGACTTCTATTAGACCCCAGAGCCGGGACTTCGGCTTGTATGTCCCAGAGCCGGGGACTTTGTTCGTATTCCCAGCCGCAGGGGACTTTGCTTCTTCTATCTCCCCAGCGCAGGGACTTTCTGCTTATATCTCCCCCGTGCGGGAGTCTGCTTGTATGTCCCCAGCACCGGGACTTTTGCTTGTACTGTCCAGCAACGGGGAATTCGCTTGTATGTTCCCCAGCGCGGGACTTGCTTGTAATGTCCCAGCAGCCCGGGGACTTCTGCTTGATAGGTCCCCAGCACCGGGACTTTTGCTTGTTATGTTCCCCGCACCAGGACTTCTGCTTGTATGTTCAGGGCCGGGGCAGTTCTGCTTTATGTCCACGCCCCGCGGAATTCGCTTGTTATGTCCCAGCACCGGGACTTATGCTTGTATGTCCCCAGCAACAGGACCTTCTGCTTGTATGTTCACCCGCGCTGGGGCTTCTGCTTGTATGTCCCCAGCACCGGGACTTCTGCTTGTATGTCCCCAGCACCAGGACTTCTGCTTGTATGTTCCAGCGCCGGGGAGTTCTGCTTGTATCTCCCCAGCACCAGATTCTGCTTGTATTTCCAAGCGCTGGGAGTTTGCTTGTATGCGGGAGGACAGTAAAGTATGGCTGCAAGCCTAGGAAGTGCCAGCGTCAGAAAGCGCATGTGAGGGGACTCTGTAGAGGAAGCGGAAAGCGGTGGGGGGTGAGTCTCTCAACAGCCAAGAGACGTGATTAAACAAGGACTGGAGTCTACAGGGAGAGGTAAACACGGTTATAGGGCAGCAGCTGGCTGGGGGACGGAGACAGGCATCTCACATAAAATCCTGCAGCTGTGGGGTCAGGTCAAGGACCAAGAACAGCTGTACACAGGATACCCTCGTGCCTTTACAGGTCCCTAACCCCTTACTGCACACACACCTCTATGTACCTGCACAACTCCTTACTGCCACCCGGGGGGGGAGGGGGAGACCCCAGGGACACACACCCGACGATACCATGCTAACTCCTTCTGCAGAGAGACCACAGGGACACCAAACCCTACTGTAACTGCAAACTCCTTACTAGCCAGAGAGACACCAGGGACACACCACCCTACTGACCTGCAACTCCTTAATGCCAGAGACGACCCCAGGGAAAACACCACCCTACTGTAACCTGCTACATCCTTACTGCCCAGAACCTCGAGAGACCCCAGGGACACCACCCCTACCTGCAAAAAACCCCGACGCCAGCGATAGATGGCACCCCAGGCACACACCCCTACCGGCTAACTCCTTACGACGCAGAGAGACCCCAAGGCACACACACCCTACCTCCGCAAACCCCTTCCTTACTGCCAGAGAGACACAGGCATACACACCCTATCTGGCTAACCCCTTAATACCCAGAGACCAGGCACAAACACCCCTACGGCTAACCCCTTAATGCCAGTATGAGACACAGGCACAACCACTACCTGCTAACCCTTAATGCCAGAGACACGGCACAAAAACACCCTACCTGCTAACCCATACTGCCAGAAGAGAACCCAGGCACACACCACCCTACCTGCTAACCCTCTACATGCCCAGAGAGACCCCAGGCACACTACACCTACCTGACCACCCCTGTACTGCTAGAGGAACCCAGGCACACACCGCCTATCTGGATAAATCCTTGACTGCCAGAGGAGGACCAGGCACACCAACACCCACCTGCTAACCCCCTTAATGCCAGAGAGACCACGGGCACACACACACTACCTGCTAACCCCCTTACGGACAGAGACCACAGGCACAAAAACACCCTACATGATAAACCCCTTACTGCCAGAGACCCCCAGGCACACATCCCTATCTGCTAACTCTCACTGCCAGAGAGAGACCCCAGACACAAATCCCTATCTGCTAACTCCTTACTGCCAGAGAGACCCCAACCCCATGCACCACCATACTGCTAACTCCTTAATGCCAGAGGAGACCAAGGAACACACTATTACCTGCAATCACCTACTTGCCAGCGACCCCAGGCACAACACCCCTATTATGCTTCACTCCATTACTGCCAGAGAGGGACTCCCAGGAACAAAACACCCTAATCTGCTAACCCCTTACTGCCAGAGAGACCACGGGCACACACAACTACCGCTAAACCCTCTTACTTGCCGAGGACCACAGGCAAAAAAACAACACCTACCTGCTAACCCTTAATGCCAGAGACCCAGGCACACATCCTATCTGCCTAACTCCTCCTACTGTTCCAGATGCATACCCTCCAGACACGACACACCATAGTCTGCCTCAACATCCTTACGTGCCAGAGAGAAACAAAGGCAAACACCACTACCTGCTAACCCTTCCTGCCACGACGACCACCAATGCATCAAAAAACACCCACACATACTGCTTCATACCCCCTCTATATGCAGAGCGCCCCAGGCACCACACCCTACCTGCAACCATCCTAACTGACAGAGACCCAGGCACACACGCCCGCTATATGCTAACTCCTTAATGCAGAGAGACCCCGGCACACACACCCTACCTGCTAACCCCTTCCTGCCAGATGTGCAGAGACCACGGGCTACCACAACGTCTACTGCCTAACCCCTACTGCCAGAGACCACAGCACAAAAACAACTCCTCACCCTGCTAAACCCCTTACTGCCAGAGAACCCAGGCAAACGACACATCCCCTATCTGCTAACCCTACTGACAGAGAGACCCAGACACACACACCCTATTGCCAATCCTTACTGACCAGAGAGTGCGATCTGCCACATGAACACCAACACATACCTGCTAACCTTACTGGCCAGAGAGACCCCAAGGCAACACCATACCTGATAACACCTTACTGACAGAGAGACCCAGGCAAACACACCTATCTGCTAATCCTTACTGCCAGAGAACCCCAGGAAACACCCCACCCCTCCCTACTGCTAACACTTACTGCCAGAGACCAAGGCCACACACCCTACCTGCCACTCCTTACCTGTAGAGAAACCACCAGGTACAGGACCCCATACTGCTTAACTCCTTACTGCCAGAGAGACCCCCAGGCACAAAAATTCCTACCTAGCTAACCCCTCTTACTGCCAGAGAGACCAGGGACACACACCCTACTGTACCTCGAACCCTTATTGCCAGAGAGAACCAGGCCACAGCCCAGTACCTGCTAACTGCCTTACTGCAAGAGAGGACCCCTCGACACTGTCATGGGAACTCCAGGTATTTCACCTTTTACCGGGGATGATAACATGAGAAACAAGATAGTTTAACCAAATTGTCATTTATTCCATAGACACAGACACACACCAAATGGATGGGTCTGGGCGACAAACTAGGACTATCCTACGTTACTGTGGGATGTTAAACGACAAAGTTTGAGCTGGACCGGGAATTAGCCCGAAATGTCTGGAACCCCAAAAATCGCAGAAGTTCCCACGCCCCGTGTGCGAGCTCGGAGAGTGAAATACGTGACCGCAAGTTACATTCCAACATCTGAATAAAATGCAGCTTCCCGATCCAGCGCGACCGCGCCGTTCAGTACTGAGAACTTGGCGCCGTCTCAGCTGTGTTCTCGCAGAGATCTTTGGGAATTCAAATTTGTCGTGCTGTTTTGGCGCCAGAATCTCAGAGAATCATCACGACCGGATTGGCTGTATGAGGCTTCTTATAGTTTTTCAACTTCATTCATGAAAATACTACAGCAAATCAAGCCTGGGGACAAAACCTACCAGCCAATCAGAGCGTTTTGCCAGTCTAGCTAAGCCGGCAAGCACGGATTAGAGGATTTTCAGATACTGACCAGGCATGCACCAACCTGGCACTCGCCCTTGTTAGTCAGAAGTCACCCGCGGAAATAGGCTCATCAATAGTCGGGCTGGGAAATGGGGTACGAGGACTCCATTCATCCCAGAACGTCGAGTACTGAGATAACTCCGCTGCCCAAAATGGCTTCACACCTTGCCAAAATTTGAAGGCTTTCATGTCCGGGGACCCGAGCAGACTTGATGTGGCACCAGCTTAGCAGCCCACATGGTCTCTAGAACCGTGGACCTGAAGTCCCCCAGCTCATTAAAAAAAGTACGCAAGAATCTTGTTCTATTAAACGTGTGAAACAAAATAATTACTTTTGTCCCATATTATTCTAAGTTCATATGGGTAGAATGAGAAGGACGGGGGCCAGGTCCATTTCAGGGCTATATTCTTAATATTAAAACCAGCGACATAACATAATAAAACACAGACAAAGACTCAGGGCACATCCAGTAGTTATTCTTAATACATTGCGAAACCGGACTTAGGTTTCATATAAAAAACGTTGTTAAACAAATCATATCTGGTAGGAAACCGTACCAACCAGAAAACATCTTATGGGTGCTGAGCAACGGCATTGAAACTGGGGTCGCGGGTACTGGGGTGGACCCACGGTAAAGTCACTGGGGACACCTAACACCACTATGCAACGCTACCTTTCTGGTCTGTGCTGAACGCAGGGTAGTCTAGCGAGATGAGACACAAAAGCGTTTCCAGAGAAGTATTTTGACCGGAGCATTCTGCTTAATGATCAGGCTGCTGACCTGAATCTGTGTTAAATATTGAGGCGGACCAGGCAACTATGGACCCCGACTATTAGGCACAATATGATAAGACTTCCCCCGCAAAACCCCCATAACTCATAGCTAGTGATCTCTGCTGTGGCACACCTCCCACCCCCCTCCCCCAGGGAAATCTCTGCTTGCTTGGAAACCCCCACCCCCCCCCAGAAATCTATGCTTGCTGGCACCCTCATGGAAAAGGTAAAAACATACAAATTCTGTATGTTGCACCCAACCCAACCAGTCATGTACAGCCAATGGGCCAAGACGGTGACATTTCTAAACCCAAAAATATGCTGAGAGGTAACGCGGCATTCTTACCTTTATTGCTGATGGTTTCCCCCTCATCATCAACACACACCATATTGCTAACCCCTTCTTACTGCCAGAGAGACCCCAGGCACACACACCCCTAATCTGATAAACCCCATACTGCAGAAAGACCCCAGGCACACACACATCTGATAACCATTACTGCCAGAAAGACCCCCAGGCAAACACACCACTATCTGCTAACCTCCTTAACTGCTCAGAGGACCCCAGGCACACACACCCTATCTGCGAACCCCCTACTGCAGGAGAGACCCCAGGCACAACACACCCTTCTGCTAAACCCCCATACTGCCAGAAAGACCCCAGGGCACACCAACACCCTATCTGCTAACCCATACTGCCAGAGCGACCCCCCAGGCCACACACACCTATCTGCAACCCCATACTGACAGAGAGACCCCAGGACACACACCCTATCTGCTAACCCCTACTGCCAGAGACGATCCCAGGCACACACACAATATCTGCTAACCCCTTACTGCCAGAGAGACCCCAGGCACACACACCATATCGCTAACCCCATACGCCAGAAAAGAAAAGACCCCGGCACACACACCCATATCTGCTAACCCAATACTGCCAGAGGACCCCAGGCACACCACACCTATCTGCTAAACCCCCTTATGCCAGAGGACAGACCAGCACACACACACTCTCTGGCTAAACCCTTATGCCAGAGAGACCCCCAAGGCACCACACACCATATCTGCTAACCTTACTCCAGAGGAGACCCCCAGGCCACACACACCCTATTGCAACCCCTTCTGCCAGCAACGACCCCCGGCACACACCCCCTATCTGCGAACTTCTACTGCCAGAGAGACCACTGAGGCCACACACACTCTGCTTACACCTTTTCTTTAATGCCAGAGAGACACCAGGCACACACACCCTTGACCTGCAACCCTTACTGCCAGAGAGACCCCAGACAACACACACCCTAATCTGCTAAACTCTACTGCCAGAGAGACCCCAGGAACACACACCGATCGCGCTAACCTCTTACTGCCAGAGACGGACCCCAGGCACACAAAACCTATCTTCTAACCTCTTACTGGCCGAGGAGACCCAGGAACACACACCCTACTATGCTAACTCTTAACTGCCAGAGGACCCAACGGCACACAACCCTGTATCTGCTAATTCTTACTGCCAGACAGACCCCAGGCACACACCAATACCTGACCTTACCCTTGACGGCCAGGAGCCCCAGGCATACCCACCCATCTGCTAACCCCTTGACTGCCAGAGAGGACACCCACGGCACACACACCTATCTGCGAACCACTTACTGCAGAGAGATCCAGGCACACACACCTATTCTGCTAACCCCTTACTGCCCAGAATGAGAATTCCCGGCACACACACCCATCTGATAACCTCTTACTGCAGAGAGAACCCAGCAACACACCCATCTGCTAACCCATACTGCCAGAAAGGACCCAGGCCACAACAACCCTATCTGCTAAACCCTTACTGACAGGGAGACCCAGGCACACACACCATATCTGCTACCCCTTACTGCCAGAGAGACACAGCACACACACCCATCTGCTACCCCTTACTCCAGAGAGACCCCAGGCACACACACCCTATCTGACTAACCCCCTACTGCCAGAGGAGATCCCAGGACACCACACCCCCATCTGCTAACCCATTACTGAAGAGAGATCCCAGGCAACAACACCAATCTGCTACCCTTAATGCCAGAGAGCACCCCAGGCACACACACCCTATATGCCTAACTCATTGCCAGAGGAGACACCAGACACCCACACCCTATCTGCTAACCCCTTACTGCCAGAGAGATACCAGGCCACACACCTAATCTGCTAACCCTTAACTGCCGAGAGGAGAGACCCCACCCAGGACACACACACCCTATCTGTAAAACCCTTCTGCCAGAGAGGACACCAGGCACACACACCCTATCTGCTAAACCCCTTAATGCCGAGACAGAGAAGAGGACACCAGGGCAACCCACACTCCTATCTGCAACCCCTTGTAGCCTACTCCTTGATGAAAGGACGGTTGGCTGAAACGAGTAGGAGGACTTATCTGGGTCCCCCCAAGGGGGGTGAATTTGTCTCCTGACTGTGCGCCATTCGTTTTTTTTCTCGGTACTAATGTCTTTGGATTTCGGATCCTTCTGGGCTTCACGCCGGCAGAAAAAACCTGGAGATGGGAGTGGAGATGGTCTTGGCGCGTGACTATTATAGGTGGGCATTATAACCTACATGTCTTTATTTCTGCCTACCCACTCCCATTGGTTATCTTCCAGGGGGTTGTTATTATATATGCCTTCGGATTTTGGATGGAGTGCTGCGGGCTTGAGCACCAATATTCCTTTACCTGTCGAGCCATGCATAACAATGTCTACAATCCATCTCTTGCTGGCGTAAAACCTGGTAAGTTACAGGAATGCCGCAGTAATCATGGAGGTGCCCTCACAACCCTGGGAGGCCCTATGTAGGATGGGAGTGGTACATGCTCTGAGTCCCAGTAGTGCATCAGGATGTGCCTATCTGCCTGAGGTTATATCAGGGCACTGCACTGCCTAAGTAGTGCGGGTGGTTGCTGCGGGTTGATCTTACAAAGGTTGATGAAGGCAAAAGAAAAAAAAAAACAGCAGCAAGTTTCAAGGTGCCCACTAGCTGCCAGTAGTAAAAACACTAGTGGCACGTTATATATCCAAGCAGCGAAGGCCAACTGTTCCAGGGACCTGGACACAAAGGGGGGATCTCCCTGCGGGGAGGGGAGAATCTCCCACTCCATTGGAGGGCGACGCTTTTAAACGGGGAGCACGGAGCATGTGCGGACCTGAGACAAGGACTGTGAAGGGCAGCTGGCCCCCTATCCCCGAGCACAATAAATATGGCTTGTTACCAAGGACCCCATGGTGTGAGTCTGCACATACCTACCTGGGGTCCTCACACCCAGAAGGCAGTCCTCATCAGGACCACCACCTGCATACGCATAGATCCTGATGAGGTGGGACACCTTCGGGGGGGGGGTGAGGCGCTGCCACTGATGTAAGTAGGGACTCGCACCCACACCTTAAGATACCTGTCTGGCTTGACATCCGAATACCATCATGAGGGAGAATCAGGGAAGTCCTGTTGCCTACAGGTGCACCACCATACACAGACATGTAACGGGGCGGATAGACCACAGGGGCCAATGTGAGATTGGGTGGGTCAGACCAGACACGAACAGGCGTTACACACTTACTGCCAGAGAGACCCCAGGCACACACACCCTATCTGCTAACCTCTTACTGCCAGAGAGACCCCAGGAACACACACCCTACCTGCTAACCCCTTACTGCCAGAGAGACCCCAGGAACACACACCCTACCTGCTAACCCCTTACTGCCAGAGAGACCCCAGGCACAGACACCCTACCTGCTAACCCCTTACTGCCAGAGAGACCCCAGGCACACACACCCTACCTGCTTACGCCTTACTGCCAGAGAGACCCCAGGCACACACACCCTATCTGCTAAACCCATACTGTCAGGATAGGGAAAAAGTGTGGTGTGATTAGCGCTAAAAGCTATAAATGGGTAAATCAAAATGTACAGTAATTAACAGATGTGCAACAGTGTACAATATACCTCACAAATAATAAGGCTGCCAGGAATAACTAACCCAAAACACGGTCAGTGAATAACAGAAAACAAACAATACGAACCGGCGCCTAAAGAGGTGTAACGGGTATTCCACCCCACCCAATCTCATATATAGTGTGGGTGAGTAGAACATGTGGTGTTACCGGTGTGGTGCGTATACCTGCAGGCTCACAGGAGGTCTGAGCCTCCGCTAATGAGAGCCTGGGGTGAATCCTCTGGAACGGATCTTCTTTTACAGCGCCTCCACCTATGTAGGATTCTAGGGAAGTGTAGAATGACCCTAACATAGGAACCCAATTAGAAACCACACACAC
>WSYH01006616.1:0-37152 GCA_036426205.1 Ascaphus truei | reverse complement strand
GCGCATGCGCGAGCTGTCTGTGGGCCTCCCGCGCTATCTGGCTCCTGCGCATGCGCAACAGCACTAATAATGGTGGCTCCCTGCTTCCCGAGCCGCCGGGACCGCAGCAACGTGACCGCGGCCCTAGCAATGGCCCGATCGAGTCCCCGGCAACCGGCCGCATCTCGGAGGTAGCGCGTTACTCCCTGCTCCGGCCCCCACCTTTGGAAGCAGCCGTCGGGTCCGTCGCTGGCTCCGGCGGCACCCGCGATCACGCTGCTCCAAAGGAGGGGGGTCTCTAGGAGCTGCTGGAGACAAGGGATATACTCTCCCCCTGGTGAAAAATCCAACGACCCCGCTTGGGGAACGACATAACCTGATACAAATGTTATATAATCAAAATGCATTGCATAGAAAATACAACTTATCACATGGTTTTTAAACATCAGGGTACAATGCACTTTACACCAGATAACCGAAGCAAGCTGAGACCATTTGTGGGGTGCCCCTAACTGATCAGGTGGGGGTACCTCACTTTTACATCCGTGAGCCTCCCCTAGAAAAATCTCTTGGAGAGCACACTCTGAGGTGACCTTCACCGGTTCCATACTCATTCCTCTCCCTGGTGGAAGGAAGAGTACAATGTCTCTTAACCAGGCCTTTACCCGGCCTTCCGCAGCATGAATGCGGTAGGCCAGGAGGCCGGGACCTTTCCTGCGGTCCACCACATGGTGAATGGAGCGCTCCTTCTTGGGCTCAAGGGAGGCAATTTTTACTAAATCCCTCGCCACACAGTCCTTGTCCCTACATACTTGCGAGGCTTCCACTGGGAAGCGAGCAATGGAAAATGTCTCTTTCCTCAAAGTCTCTGTTTCACCCGGCAGGGAGTAAAGGGTAGATACCTTACCACTGCGGTGATTCACGGTGGCCAACAGGTCCTCGGGGACGCTGTCAGTTCCCACCTTTGCAGTCTCGGGACCTGTCCCCGACACTTCTGGGGCAGTCCACTTACTTGCTGGAAACTCGGGAGCGTGGGATCCCCGTCCTGGGACCATTTGGGTCGGAGCGCACGGGCTCACACTCTGTTCAGTTATGGTGACACACGGATATCCAGCTACGTTCTTCTGCTCAGCATGAACTTTAGTTGGGGCCTTTTTCATTTTCCACCTCCAACGGAGCCTGTGGGGAGTAAGGAGGTTCCTCACCACTCCGCTGGCTTGCGATGGGTTCCTCTTCCACTGGAACACTGTCAGGTACCATCCGTGTTTCACTGGACACCACGATGGGACTGACTGTTCTCTTCACCTGGACGATAGGCGATAGGTACTGGTCCACTCGCACCACTGGACAGCTATCTTCTAAGGGAGACACCTCCACCAGGACGCGATGCCGAGTGGAGCCATTCGCCCTGGTGGCCAGACTTAAGGAGCTATCGTGCTCCGCGGTCACCTGGAGGCTCACACCCGAAACCCCTAGGGCAGTCAACTCACCCTTGTCGTTGTTAGGTACTGATCCCAAGCCTAGGACCGACGGTACCATCATCTTAGGCCGTACTGGCCATTGTAGGGCACACAGGCCTATATCAGGATTCAATGCAACTGAAGTAGTTGGTTCTTTATCTCCAGCTTCACTGGTCTGGTCTGCCGGCTGGCGCATCACCACTGCTGGTTGTTGGTCGCTGGAATCACTAAGAGGGGATGGGGGTAGAGACACCTTACCCTGTGATTCCGGAATCTGCGGTTCAAGAATCTGCAGTCCTGAGGGTGGAACCGAATCTGGAACCGTGGTTAGGGTGCACGGGCCCTCTGTAGCTGAGGTGGGCTGGGTAGCCGCATCTTCCTCTGCGGGTTCCGTAGCACATCGCAGCACGGGTTTTAGGAACTGTTCCCCGCAGTAGGCACACTTGGGACCCCAGGTCTGTTTGCCACCTGGGAAGTCACACTGGTTACAAACACATCTTATACACCCCTCGTCCTCCACCACTGCCACCTGGTATTCTATTGGTAGCCTAAAGTGGTTAAAGTCCATACCACCAGATAGATTCAAGTCTTTTTGTAGGCACGGGCACACAAGAAAGGATATTTTCCCTCCTTTTGTCCGCCATGCTCCATACAACCGAGGGTGTGTTTCTCTGCATTCTGTACTGTCTTTAGTGGGAACAGCGGTTTGCTGATTGCTGTTCACTGTGCTTGCTCCCCCTGGTGGAATTTAAAGGAGGGGCACGCTCTATCACTGATTGGTTCAGGCTCTGCACTGAGTCACTCACATTGCGGGGGCGGAGCTCTGGTTTTCCTGCCTGTCCCGGACGGATTTCTGCAACACAATTTAGTGCAGGCTTGCAGTCAGCAGCACGTGTGCTCTCCTGATTTGGCGGGAGACGCCATTTTAGGTGTGACTCACTGGATGAGGGAGCCTCCATTTTAACCACAGTTCTGTTAATTTCACTAGGGGTCTCTCTGCGTATGTAAGAGGGTGGCCTTCTGGTGGGGCTTCTGGGGAAATGTAAAATCTGAGGGGCATTTTCCCGGCATATTTCCTGATCCGATACTAGCCATAGTCTACTACACTGGTCAGTGGATCGTACCGGTGCTCTATCCTCTTCCACCTTTGGTCTAGGCCCAGGAGGGCCTCACAAATTTCCTTCAACTTCACCGCACTAGTGGGAACATTCCCTACTACTACCACATGTCGAGGGGATACTTTTGTCCTCTTGGCCCGTTCGTGGACCTCATGGCTTGCGGGCACAAACATGGTGAAAAATATGAATTGGACAATTTGGAAAAAATTGGAACAGGGCACCCCAGGTCACTCTCAGCAGCGCCTCCAAATGTAACGGGTATTCCACCCCACCCAATCGCAGATATAGTGTGGGTGCGGAGAACATACAGGGTTACCAGGTGTGGTGCTTTACCTGTTAGGCTCACAGGAGGGCTGAGCTTCCGCCACGGGGAACCTGGGGCAATTATAGTAATAATAAGAGTGACCTTGTACTCGATGCAGCGCCTCCACCTGTGATGGTTCCTAGCAGAGCAGGAATTGTTCCTCGCAGGACACATACAAAATTACTCGCACACCGTAATGTATAATAACTAATACTTTTACTTGGGAACAACATACAACACAAATACTATCAACATAATAACGGGTGTCCCTCTCTAGAGGCGACACTGACTACGGCGTCGCGCAGGACGCTTCCCCAACACCGAGTGATCCCACCCCGTGTCCAACAATCCCCACACAATGTCTCGCACTCCTACCGAGAGAGGATATGTGTGACTGCGCAGTCACTAACTAATAGAACTGTTGGTGCACTTGTAGAGTTAGAGTACCTGCCGAGCACTCCAGTGCTCAGATCTGCAACGGCTTCGAAAAGGATCCGATGACCGAAGACACCGGAACCACCACCTTTGACGATCCCACGCAGAACCTCTGCCACAACAGTCTGCGCCCAACTTTCGGAACACTGCGCAGCGTCAAGGGAGTCCCTAACTGACTCCGTGAACCAATGTGACACTCGCTGTACTATAGGCCGTCCCTACAGCACAGCAACCTTGAATGCTTAAGGGGAAACTCCTCGGGCCTACGGGGTAGCTTATCCTGCGCAGGGGGAACCCTGACCCCATGCACCCACACTACCTAACCGCTCCTAATCCTGGCACCAACACACTGCAACCTGACACTAGGCCCTCTTGTCCGCCCTCACAGCACTGACCGCTGTGACCGGACAATAAGGCACCTCATGAGCCTAAGGGCAGCGTCCCTAACCTAGGGCCATCCCTTGGCAATTACCCACTAGCTTGAGAGTGAGTTGGGGCCTACCTGGGATATGGGGGACCTTACGCGGTGCAGGAGCTTCACTCGCTCCCAACACCCTTCCTTCCCCCAGCTCCAACTGATGTAAGTGACAGGGTCCCTAACCTGAGGGCTGTCCCTGGCAACACTCACTCTACTGGGTGAGTCAGGGCTATCTCGGGCCTTGGTGGTTGCTGGCCTAGTACAGGGAGTCACTGGCTCCTCTACCCTACCTCCTTCCCGTGGCTGCTCCTGGATCTGACTAACTGACTAACGTGACCGCGGCCCTAGCAACGGCCCGATCGCGTCCCCGGCAACCGGACGCATCTCGGAGGTAGCGGGCTACTCCCTGCTCCGGCCCCCACCTTTGGAAGCAGCCGCCGGGTCCGTCGCTGGCTCCGGCGGCACCCGCGACCACGCTGCGCCAAAGGAGGGGGGTCTCTAGGAGCTGCTGGAGACCAGGGCTACACATATATATATATCCAAAAAGCCCTAGGGGCTTACGCATCAAAAAACTACCTACATTCGGCAAAGATGATGCACACTTCATGAAGGAGTGGAACAGAATCTTAGATGACTGTTCCACGGCCCTCATGAAATTAATTATTTATGAGAGGACCAAGTCATTAAAAATTATTGACAAAGAGGTAACAAGTGTGAATAAATTACTTGAGCCACTTGTAATTAAACAGGACTGCTCAGAATTAGAGCATGACCTCCGCATGAAGCTCGAGCATGCGGAGGAAGAGATTTTGAAAAAGAAGCACAAGAAATTTTACAGGGATAAGTCTGATTATGACAACAACAGACAGAGAAATTGGGCTAAGGATGTAGAGAGGGGCAGACCCTCCAAAACTCATTCTAAAAATAGGGAAGGAAGAGATTCCTCCTATTCACAAAATAGAGTAAATAACACACATAGATACCCAAAACCCAATTTCCACCCCGATCACAGAGGATGGGAGAATCAATACTATGGGGAGAGAAGAGGTCCCCCTAGATTTGATGAACATTTCCCTCCTCCTAGACATGAAGGGCATTTTAGGAATCCCAACTATAAAGGGAGGAATTATATCCCCAATTTTAGATATGGCCAGAAAGAATTTGACTCACATAGGGATTCTAGACCCTTTACACCCAGTGTTAAAATTCAATCACCAGCTCAACACTCCCCGTCTTCTTTTTTGGATTCGGACAAAAAGAGACATTTGGTTCCACAGAGGAAGGGGGAATGTGTGGAAATGCCCCAAAAATCACGGTTGGGGGAAAAAAAGAAAAGAACCCTACCAGACGAGGAATTAGAGGAGGGGCCAGAATTAAAGAAAAGAGGCTACGAGAAAGATGTGTGACATCTCCCTCTCGTGGAATTTTTAATCTATCCTCAGTTATTTTAACAAATTACCAAAAAAAGGTTCTAGACAGGGGTTTGACCTTTTCACGCTCATGCTTGCCGAACTCATTTCAACTGTATACTGACCTCCAAAAATTTATGCAAAACCTCACATTAAAAAGGCATTTTATTAAATTAGATATGGAAGGTAATGAAGTTCAAAATAAAATAGGGGTGTCTATAGTTCCACCTGAGGTTGCTATAGATGAGAACATAGAACCCACTCAAAGCCTGAGACATACTCACTTTAAGGGGAAATCAAAATTTTACCCCTCCCATTCTAAAGGTCATCATGTTGAGACTTTTTTCAACATGGTTAATAAAGATTTCACTCTATTGAGTAATAATATGAAGTCTAGTGATATAAAACACAACCTTACTAAAAATGAAACGCTAGCATTAAAATTCTTAAAGGAGAATGACAACCTGATTATTAGACAGGCGGATAAGGGAGGTGGTGTCGTTCTACAGAACCGAAAGGATTATGAAGGAGAGGCACTGCGACTCCTGAACGACACTTCCTCCTATTCTAGGCTTAAAAAAGATCCAACTATGGACTTTTTGAGTTTACTAAAAACCCTGTTGGATCAAGCCCAAATTTCTGGTGTCATTACAAAGAATGAATATGAGTTTTTGTTTACTAGTTCCCCAAAGATCCCGATATTTTATCACCTCCCAAAAACCCACAAATCGATTACAAATTCCCCTGGCAGACCGATAATTTCGGGAATAAACAGTTTAACAGCCAATTTGTCACAGTACGTTGACCACTTTTTGCAGCCTTATGTGGAAAAACTCCCTTCTCATTTAAGGGACTCCACATCAGTGCTCAATCTGCTACAAAATATAGAGTGGAAGGATTCCTACAGGTGGTTAACGTGCGATGTGCAGGCCCTTTACACCAATATACCACATCAACAGGGCCTAGCATCAGTGGATTTCTTTCTATCTAGCGACGTTGAATTACATGATTTGAACAAAAAATTCATTCTGGAATCCATCCATTTCATTTTGAAACATAATTATTTTATGTTTCTGGAGGAATTCTTCCTGCAGGTTTGCGGAACTGCAATGGGCACAAGATTTGCTCCCAGTTTCGCAAACCTGTACATGGGAGAATGGGAGCACAATTGCATTTTTAATAATAATCCCTTCAGAGAAAACATTATTGTTTGGCGTCGCTTTATAGATGACATTTTATGTCTGTGGGATGGGGATCAATACTCTGTTAGTCTTTTTCTAAAATACATTAATAACAACAATAGGAATTTGACCTTTACCCATGTGGAAAGTGTCAAAGAGATTAACTTTTTGGATTTGAATCTGACGGTATCTGATGAGAGGGACCTTATAAGTAAAACACATTTCAAGGACGTTGACTCCAACAACCTCCTGATGGCCTCAAGTAACCATAAAAAATCTTGGATTCAGAATATACCTGGGGGCCAATTTTACAGGTTGAGAAAGAACTGTAGTCTAAACACCGACTTTGAAAAACAGGCCGGTGATTTGACCTCAAGATTCCTTGAAAGAGGTTATCATTCAAAAAAACTCTCCCATGATCTCGATAGGGTGAGACAAATGGATAGAAAACAAATGCTAGTTCCAAAAATTAAACAACAGAAGAAACAAGCAAAAAGTGAGGAAAAATGTAATGTTGCCTTCATTACAAATTTTAATTCAATGACTTCTCATATTGAGAAGATTGTAAAGAAGCATTGGTCAATTCTGTCAAACGACCCAATTTTAGGGACCCACATTTCTAAGTTCCCAAGGTTTATATACAGGAGAGCAAGAAACCTAAAAAATACCTTGTCCCCTAGTGACATTAACATTAAAAGCGATCCCCTGGGAGATAAAAGATGGCTAGATATTAAAAAACCTTGTGGAAACTTTAAATGCAGAAAATGTTCTGTGTGTAAACACATACACTCTGATAGGAAAAAAAATTCGGGTCAAAAAACTGAGGAAACATATGAGATAACAGATTTTATAAATTGCAATACGGACCATATTGTGTATCTAATTGAGTGCCCTTGTGGCCTGTTCTATGTTGGGCGCACTAAACGCAAACTAAAAACACGTATACAAGAACATATACGAAATATAAGAAATGGTCTTTTAACACATAGCCTTTCCAAGCACTATGCCTCACATCATAATAAAGATCCCACGTCCCTGCGTTTTAAAGGTATTAAATATGTCCCTAAGAGTAGAAGGGGCGGGGATAGGGTTAAGGATTTGTCCTTCCAAGAGACCTTCTGGATATATAAATTGGGGACATTATACCCGGGAGGCCTCAATGAGGATATAGACATATGGTCCCTGTACTGACACTCGCTTAATAGAGATGGAGTTGGGTCTATATACCAAAAAAACATGCATTATCCCTTTAATGTGTTCTGAGCTGGTATACGATACATTTGTATCTATATATTATTCACTTTTACCTTTTTTATAAATATGGAATTTTATGCTTTTTCGATACTTATAGTTTTTAGTTCGTGCTTCTTTTTCAAATAAATCATGTCAGTGGTCATATGTTTTTACCACCACTAGTATCTGAATGTAGCTGTTTATTTAAAGTGTGTACTAATTCTTTTTTCTTTATTTTAGAGACACCATTTATGCTTTTGTTCGTTTAAATGTTTACTAATAAAGTTGATTTTAGCTTTTTTGTCAATATGCATTCTCGGTTGCTATGGAGCGTTTGACTCCTCCCCGCTGCCATGTGATTGGCCTAAATTCCTCAATTAGGTGGCCAATCGGTGACATGCGAGGGGTATTTAAATGCCAATAGATTGTTTAGCCTTTATTCCCTGATGAAGAGACCCATGTGGTCTCGAAACGCGTTGGATTAAAGAACTGTAAGACCTTTGCGAGCCACCCACAAGACAGCACTCCCAGAGAACCGGTCCGGTGATTTGCAGACTCGCGGCGAACTCTCGCGATCGCATGACGTCATAGACCAGGAAGTGTTTGAGCAGGACGCCAAACAGCGTGCGCTCTGCTGCTCGATTGCTAGCTGGACCTGTGCAGTAGCGGGCATTGCGCACAATAATCGGGACTGCTGCTTACCGAAAAATTTGAGACTGCTTAAGACCTACCCTGAGGCAAGGGGCTGGCACACCAGTGACTGGAGTGGAGACTATCCAGGCCCTACACCGAGGCTGTTTTGGAGTGAGAAGGAGAGAGCCACGAGACCATCACGAGCGTCCGTTGGTGTTTGGGTAACAATAACCCTGAATTGCTTGTTTAATTTTGTTTTAATGTACGCACATTACTTACCTTCTTACTTGGTTACTAAAATTATCATTTAATGCACTATGAGCGTCGTGCCCTGTGTTTTTTGTATTTCTCTCTGATAGGTGCCTTTAATGCATAGGGACTCAAATCTAGTTTATTTATTATAAATATTTTACCAGGAAGTAAACATTGAGAGTTACCTCTCATTTCAAGTATGTCCTGGGCCACAGAGTAAACAAATAATACATGGTTACAAATACAGTTACATAAAGGAACAGGGTATACATTATATAAAAGAATTGCGTGCACAGTTAAGAGAATATATATTATGGGCGTATGAAACAGTTACAGACCAGATTAAAATGTGAGACCGCCTTAGATTGAAAGAACTTAAACGGTGGTGGGTGTGAGAGTCTCTGGTAGGTGTTCCAGTTTTGGGGTGCACGGTAGAAGGAGGAACATCCGATACTTTGTTGAGCTTGGGACCATGAACAGTCTTTTGGAGTCTGATCTAGGTGATAAGTGCTGCAGGTGGTAGGGGTGAGGAGCTGTTCAGGGCTGGGTAGCTAGCCCATAGAATAGAATTAAAGGCAAGACAGGAAAGGTGAACTTTGCGCCTAGACTCGAGTGATGACCAATCTAGTTCTTTGAGCATATCGCAGTGATGGTTGTTGTAGTTTGCATTGGAGAACAAAACGACAAATAGAATTGTAGAGGGTGTCAAGTTTGCTAAGGTGGGTTTGAGGTGCCGAGCCGTATACTATGTCTCCATAGTCAATAATTGGCATTAGCATCTGCTGTGCGATACGCTTTCTGACCAGGAGACTTAGGGAGGATTTGTTCCTGTAAAGTGCCCCTAGTTTGGCATAGGTCTTGGTTGTCAGGATATCAATGTGCATCCCGAATGTTAAGTGGGAGTCAAACCATAAGCCCAGGTATTTAAAACTAGTGACAGGTGTTAGGGTGGTGTTAGCGTTGGTTCTAATCAGGAGCTCAGTCACTAGAAGCTTTAAAAATTTAGTCTTGGTCCCGAATACCATTGTTACAGTCTTGTCAGTGTTTAAAAACTGTTTGTTTTGGGAAATCCAGTTTTCGAGTCTCGAAAAGTCAGACTGAAGTATGTGTTGAACGTTAGAGAGGCTATGGCTGTGTGCATATAGGATTGTGTCGTCTGCATACATGTGTATTGAGGCTTCCTTACAAGCTGTGGGAAGATCATTAATGAACACGGAGAAGAGTAGGGGCCCCAGAACAGAGCCTTGCGGGACACCACAGTTAGTGAGGGGAATTTGGAATTTTGGTAAAGTGATAATAGGAAGTGCCTCATTTGCAGGAAATTGAAAAAATGGAGATCTTGGAATTGATATTTGTCTCGGAGTTCCTGGGAGGATAGGATCTCTCCTTCAGCAGATCAGCAACCAGCCTTATACCGAGACCCTGGAATTGGTCAAATTGTCTTTTAGGACACCCGGGCGGGAAGTTTGGGTTTCCAAAGATAGGGGTGAGTTGAGACAGGGTAGCTAGCAGGCCATACTTCCCTTTGCTCTTAAGCCAGACGTCCCATGTGCATCTCATTGCCCCTAGATCAAACCTCCGCGGTCCTCCTTCCCCTCCTACCGAGGAACACAATAGAACCTGGAGTGGGATGGGAGCTGCATAATGTGATTCTATTGCTAGCAAGCAGATGGAGGCTGGGTCGTAATTCCGAACTACAGCGTGCTTCAGCTGAGCCGCAAGATAGTATCTGACCATGTCGGGAACCCCTAGGCCCCCACTCATTTTTGGGAAGAGCATCACCGATCTTGGGAGCCTCGGTCCCCTATCGTTCCAGATAAATTGGAACATAAAGGCCTGAATGTTTTTCAGGGCTGCCAGTGGGACGACTACGGGAAGGGTTTGTGACGATAGCTTATCACAGGGTGTAATTTACACAAATAACTGGGTTTGAACTGAACGAGGCTTAGATATAATAAAGTATATTTATTCCTTTGGATAGGTGAACACACAAAATAATACAGTAACAGACAAGAAGTACACTTACTTTGGGGATGGGGGATGAGAAGTATGCACACTGGCGACACACTTTATTCGAGCTCGGCTAGTCCCACCAATTCGGGTATACCCGGGTGTATTGAGGTTTGTGACTGTTTTCTGCCCGAGTGCATTGAGGTATTTTCCAGGCAGGGATTGAAGCATTTTATTCCCGCTGGCTGCAATACTGCACAGTATATATATATATACTGCATTACAATTCACGAATTTATGCCCTCTGGTAGACACGCGAAGCATTGCAGCCTATTAAATCCTAATCATTATCATTTAACAGATCAGCCGCCCGTCAGCCAGGCATGAACCCAGGCTGGGAAGGCAAACGCAACGGGGCTTGTCAGAGGTGAGGAGCGGCGCATTCCAGGTATCTGCCAGGTACATACTGGGTATTTGCTCGAATATAGTGTGTCGGTGCAGTAGCATAGCAATTCTCTTGCAATCAGGTAACAATTCAGATGATATCAGAAGACAAAGGATAAAGGGTGGACAACAGTTTATAAACCTTTTGTACCCTATCCTTAACATTGAGCACAGGTGATTGGTCTTCAATTACCTCTAGCTACTCATTAACGTGGGAACACATTTTGATACATGCCCCCCTGCTAGCTGGTACATGCGCAGTAGAACTCTGGGGTCTCATTTCTGTAGCCCCTCATCTGCATCAGGAGTGCCAGCTAGTCTACCAGATTGGATTCCTGGCAGGATATTCTTTGTTGTAAGGTGTTAAATGGGACACTAAAAGACTGCTCTGGTTTGAGTAATCTCCGCCCTCATGCAAACAGTGGCGGTGATAAAATCCTTTGAACAATACTTAAGTCCTAGACAATGGGTCGCCGCTCTGGCCATATGCTACCCTGGTATGCAAAGGAATTTCCTCTGGGTTTAATCCCTGCTTTGGGACACAGTATGAAGGATAAAACACAAACATATTAAAATATCCGGTTCCGTTGGGTCCAGTAGGTCCAAACTTCATAGTTCTCAATGCCGGAACTGGGACACCCTATGGTCCAATTTGCGACTTGCTACAGCCTTCGGAACCGGAGTTACACAAATACACCTTAAACCGTTTCCTATTTTAATACAAAAAACTCTGCTGTAAATTAAATCACGGTTTTTCACTAAATCCCCATTGAAAACAACGGGCTCCGCCGCCATAGACTTTCAATGGCAAACCGCTACCGTTGGCGGCTATGGGAATCCGCCGCCATAGACTTTCAACGGGGCTGCGCCGCCGTTGAAGTCAATGGGGGTTTTCCGCCATAGCCGGTCAATGGAGATTGGCCGCCATTGGAGTCTATGGGAAAAGTCCCAAACTTTCAAGGGGGTCCATACTCCATCGGGTTGGTTCAAGAGGGTCAAGTATGGTTCTGCAGCGATGCCGGAGCAGTGACTACAGATACCCCAAACCCTGATCCTCTGGACCCTGCGGAACCGGAGCTATGGATTCCCAAATTTCAGCTTTTGACACTTTTTCCTGAGCCGTTTCTGCCGCCGCCATTGGAACCTATGGCGCGACCCGCTCTTCTCAGTTCGACCCTTATCAGGGGTCCAGGATACGGGGACCCGGTTGTGGTCGAGTGGGGGGAGGTCTAGGAACTAGGGGCAAAAATAATTTTATTTCTATGTGCTGTAGAACTGTTTATTCCCACGCCACTTGTCGTTGAACTTGACTGTTAAGTGATCAAAGCTCTCTTATTGAAAATGTATCCGCTTTGCGGTTTTGCGGTTTGGACAGCAGCCAACTCGTTCCTGGAAAGCTCTTTCGAGGATTCTCCATTGAAGTCAATGTGCCCATTGACTTACAATGGGAAACCGCCACTCCTCCTCTCGGACGCCATCTGCTGGTCTTCACAGGAAACAGGACCCAAACAGCAAGATTCGCCATTGAAACACATGGAGCCCCAATGGCGGCCTATGGGAGCCTGCAAAATGGTGCCTGAAAAGGCGGGAAAATTACACAAAGGGCTATAATCACTAAACAACTATTAACCCTTGTGCTCCTGGATGGATCCTAGTGTGTGTGATGCAGACACTGATTAAACCAGATATTACAATAAAGCATGGGAACAGGGGAATACACATTTACATGTCATAACAAGGGTTAAATCACATTTCTGGACCTCAGCCCAGTTAATCCCTTGTCTCCCTGGTGAGGTCAGGGGATGGCCAAATGGGGTGTTCCCCCCTTTTAATTCCGGGCCACCCCCTTTCTCCCTCTACACCTCCCCTTCTTAATGGGTGACCTGTGGCCCACTGGCCCTAACGGGGAGTGGGGCACTGCTGGCACCATTAATGAATTCAGTCTCAGAGGGATAGTCCTGGCGTGAAAGTCCATCAGCATTGCTGTTTTCACTGCCCTTTTTGTGCTGAATGGTAAATTCAAATTCTTGCAAAGCCAAGCTCCATCTCAGCAACTTGGCATTCTCCCCTGATACCCTCTGTAGCCAACTCAGGGGATTGTGGTCTGTGATGACCGTGAAAGCCCTCCCATATACTTAGGGCTGGAGCTTTTTGAGTGCCCACACAATGGCCAAGCACTCCTTCTCAATGGTGGCATATGCCACCTCCCAGGGGAGCAGTTTGCGACTGAGATACACCACAGGGTGCTCTTTGCCATCGTCCCCCACTTGGCTAAACACAGCCCCAACACCAAAGTCTGAGGCATCAGTCTGAATAAGAAAATGCTTGGTATAGTCTGTGGCAGCCAGTATGGGGGCTCCAGCAAGCGCAGTTTTCAGGGACTGGAAAGCAGTTTCACAGGCAGGAGTCCAGGTAATAAGCACAGGCAGTTGCTTCTTAGTCAGATCAATGTATACAAAAATACTAAATGGCGCTCAAACACTCAATCAAAGTGCAACAGTGCAGTAACAGTGATAATTAAAATAATAATTAAATCAATATACCCGGGCACTTAAATAAGAATAAAGAACTCAAATCTCACGACACTAGTTCCCAGGTCCACACTCAAAGCAAAAAAACGAAATATCGGGGAGCGTCAGTATCTGAAAGAAAATAAATAAACTACCATAGTGCATATAACGTTACATTAAACATTGAAAAGGCAGAACTCCAAAAGAAATATGCTAGATCATGGATGATAGCAAGTATCAGTCCATATTCAGGAGCAAAAGGAGCAATAGGGAGGTAAAAGACCCAGTAGAGAGACACAGAGCCGAGATATTAAAATGCCAAAAAACACTTTATCCGACAATGATAAAAATTCAAGGCTTACCGGATACCAGATAATTAAAGGCGTTGGTTAAGAGTGATCTTGATGCCGAGTCGCGACCTCGGGGAACCCCACACGCAACCGCCTCGTTCACCGGTCTCCGTCCTTGCTGCTAGTCCACGCCGACGCGTCACTTCCGGTTTGCGCTTGTGTAGCTGGCGTCACCGGAGCTTCTGCTGCAGACTGTAGCTTGTCTCCCTCTTGGATCTTACGCTGAGGGTTACGCTCTACGCGTTTCGCCGTGCAAGTCGACGGCTTCGTCAGGAGGCTTTAACCCATAGAAGGCTATCTTTTTATACCCTCCATTATTGCACTGACCTTTCCTCCCATTGGTCTAAGTGCAGTTAGATCTAAAATGATTGGGTAACTAATTATCATAGCCCTCTCATACAATTTTAAATCATAGACAAAATTTATACAATAAAGTTAAAATGCAGTTTTTAATATAATCAAAATTTTTAAATTTAAAAAAACATTAATATTATCTAAAACATTTGTAATATATAATCCATATAAAAACCTATAGTATACATAAACAATCCCCACAGATCTCTCAATCAAAGAACACGGCGATTGTTGCATCTCAAAAGACAAAAAAGAAACTATTATCAGTACAGAGAATCAATGTGACACAATAACATAGCTTAATTTCTCTTTATATAAACATCTGCTATTTACAAAAATCACAGATTTAAAGGAAAGCATTTAGCTCGAAATCAACATTTAGACCCGAAGGTACTAATGATTTCAAAGTAAAGATCCAGAAACTTTCTCTTTTTTTCTGAGCAGTAATTCTGTTTCCCCCTCTCCAGTGTGGTAACACTTGCTCTATTACAGTGAATCTGAGACCTGATGTGTCACCGTTATGTTTAAGGATAAAATGGTTAGACAGATTATGTGTGGTTAAACCTCTTCTTATGTTGCCCACGTGTTCAAGCACTCGTCTTTTTACTGGTCTGGACGTTTGCCCTATGTACTGTAACCCACATGGGCAACATATGAGGTACACCACATGATCTGATTTACATGTTAACATTTGTTTAATCTGAAACCTTTCTTTTGTGACATTTGATGTAAAACTGAATTTATCCTCACATCTATATTTACATGCCATACATGTTGTGCAGCCATAGAAACCTTTTGTTTGTTTAAGCCATCTATTCCCATTAGGATGCACTCTCGGTAATGCACTAGGTGCCAGTTTCTCATTTAGGGCTTTTGCTCTCTTAAAAATTACCGTAGGCTTTTCTGGAACAATATCCCTTAATACAGGATCATTCTTGACAATATGCCAATATGTATTTATTATATTTGATATTTTTTCAGACTGTCTATTGTAGTTTGTACAGAATGAAAATTCAAAGTTCTTATTAGGTACTACTTGTTTTTTGTTATACAATAGATCTTTTCTGTTTAGACTCTCTGCTTTTATAAGAGCATCTTTAATGATCCTGTCGTCATAGTTTTTTTCTCTGAACCTATTCTGGAGAAAGACTGATTGTTTGAGGAAATTATTGTCATCCGAACAGTTTCTTCTAATCCGCCTTATTTGCCCATATGGGATGTTATGTAGCCATTTAGGATGGTGGCAACTGGGGGTGGATATATAGTTATTTATATCTACACCCTTGAAAAAGGTCTGTGTTTTTATCCGTCCATCCTCAATGTAAATTTCCAAATCTAAGAAATTAACCTTTTCTTGGCTATATACACAATTAAATTGTAGATTTAGTAAATTGTCATTGAGGTACTCTGTGAACTGGATAAGACCTTTTTCTTCCCCCTTCCAAATGAATATGATATCATCTATATATCTACGCCATAGGCACAAATTCACACCCAGCTCCACAACAGACCAAATATGGTCTTCTTCCCATGCCCCCATAAGCAAGTTTGCGTAGCTAGGTGCAAATTTTGTGCCCATGGCAGTGCCGCGTTTTTGCAGATAATAGATCCCCTCGAACATGAAGTAGTTGTGTTCCAGGATGAACTTAATGCCATCCAAAATAAAGTTAGCCTGTTCATTTGGCATCTCTGGATCTTTGGCTAATGCTCTATCAACTGCTTCATGTCCGTCCCTGTGATTTATACACGTATACAGTGAGGTGATATCACAGGTGACTAGAAACCATCCCTTTTCCAAGATTTGATTATCTAAGATCCGTAAGATGTCAGTAGTATCTTTGAGATAAGATGGCAGTTCTTTTACATACTTTTGCAAATAGACATCTATGTAGGCGGATAAATGGGAAGTTATGGAATCTATGCCTGCAATTATGGGCCTCCCAGGGGGGTTGACTATATTTTTATGGAGTTTAGGGAGGTAATAAAATATAGGTTTTATAGGATTGTCTCTATATAGAAAGTTGTATTCTTCTGTATTGATTACTTCATCCATCCTACCCTTATCTAACAGAATTTTAAGTTCTTTCTGGAACTCCAATGTGGGATCTTTTTTCAGAGGTTTGTATGTGTGACTATCTCCCAGAATCCTTTGAGATTCTGCGATATAATCCTTTCTATCTAAAATCGCCACTCCACCCCCTTTATCGGCTTGTTTTATAACTACATTAGTGTCTCCTGTAGAGTTTTTAAAGCCTTTCTTTCAGTGTTATTTAGATTGTTTTCAAATCTTTTCTCAGATTTGACTAGTTTCTCAAAGTCTTTTTGGACTAACTGCGAGAATACTTCTAAATTGTTACCCTTCACATGCTTAGGATAAAATATTGAGGGCAATTTAAGGCCCGAATGGACCAAGGATGATCCCATTTGTGAGGTTTTGGTTGTGCAAATCACACCTGCATCTCTCTCGAGATTGTCAGCCGTTCTTTGCTCAACTTCTTTTGACCTAAAAAATCTTTTGATAGTCAATTTTCTCAAAAACCTCTGTGCATCTACAAAGAGACCGAAGTTGCTCAGACCCACTGTGGGAGCAAACTTCAGCCCCTTTGAGATTAGTGACTTTTCTGGGTCAGTTAGGATTTTGGAGCTGAGGTTAAAGATGTTATTTCCTATCTTTTGCTCTTTTTGAGATATTTCTTTTTCTCTTCCTCTTCCCCTTTTTCTTCTGTTCTTACTCTTTTCCTTTCTGATGAGGGATCCCTTCTTATCAATGGGGCATATTTGTTCGTTTTTTGAAAAGAGGTGGACACACCCTCCCCTAAAAAATCCTTCTTATTCCCATTCTTAGGCCCATTTTTAGTAAACAATTTATCCTTCTGGATTTCTCGTTGTTCTTGTCTATTATTAGTCACTATCTCCACCTCTGAATCAAAGTCTATGCTAATAGTCCTTCTTGGTGTTTTTTTTTACACTAATCTGTACTTTCGCCTGATTTTTTGGAGTTCTTTGTTGTTTATTCCTCCAATTCTCTCGTTCTGGACTTTTTCTAGGTTTTCTTTGTATCTCTCTTTTATTTTTATTTTTAAAAGATTTATCTTTCTCCCTTGATTTTTCCCTCTTTGCAACTTGTTTTTTGCTATAGGGTTTATTTTGGGAGATCTGTGGGGATTTAGCTTCAATAGTTAAAATCTCTTTTGAACTGTCCCTCTCATCTGGATCAGATTTTCTTGGAGGTCCATTTTTGCAATCCTCCACATCTCTAAGAATTTTTTTGACCTTTTTAGTGATGGTTTCTTTTCTGATTTTATCTAATTTATTCTGCAGATTGGTGTCTTTTTCTTTAAACAGACTGGTCTGATTTAAATTACCAATCCTTAATTCGATCTCATTGATCTCAACATCAATCTGCAGAACATGGCTCTTCTGTTGTTCAATAATTAGAGACATTAAATCCCTTGAGCATCCTTCTAACAGATTATACCATTTGTCAATAAACACCTCATCCTCAAGGTCCATGGATGGGTGTTTCTTGATTCTTAATCCTTTTGGGATTCTGCCACTCACTAGGTATTGTTCTAAAAAAGTGTAATCCCAAAACTTTTTAATGTCTTTAACAAAAAGTTTTTCTAATTTCTCAAATTCTGATTCTAAAGTGTGAGACTCTTTCTAGTACAGAATCATTATCTAAATTAAGTTTTAATATATTATTAAAATCCACAACCCTTGTGTGTCTTCTTGAAAAAACTTTAGAAACATTATTATCAATCTCTATATCTTCTACATCCAGTGGTGCTGCCATATTAGTGATGGAAACTAACAGAACTATGTATACAAAAATACTAAATGGCGCTCAAACACTCAATCAAAGTGCAACAGTGCAGTAACAGTGATAATTAAAATAATAATTAAATCAATATACCCGGGCACTTAAATAAGAATAAAGATACTCAAATCCTTCACGGACTAGTTCCCAGGTCCACACTCAAAGCAAAAAACGAAATATCAGTGGAGCGTCAGTATCTGAAAGAAAATAAATAAACTACCATAGTGCATAACGTTACAATTAAACATTGAAAAGGCAGAACTCCAAAAGAAATATGCTAGATCATGGATGATAGCAAGTATCAGTCATATATCAGGAGCAAAANNNNAGTAGGCAAAAATAGGGATGTAAAGACCACAGTAGAGAGACACAGAGCCGCGATATTAAAATGCCAACAACCTTTATCCGTACATGAAAAAATTCAAGGCTTACCGGAGTACCAGATAATTAACGCGTTGGTTCAGAGTGATCTTGATCCAGTCGCGACCTTCGGGGAACCCCACACGCACCCGCCATCGTTCACCGTCTCCGTCCTTGTGACAGCTACATGTTCCACGCCGCCGCGCGTCACTTTCCGGTTTGGCTGCTTGTGTAGCTGGCGTCACCGAGCTTCCTGCTGCAGACTTATCTTGTCTCCCTCTTTGGATCTTACGCTGAGGGTGGTTACGCTCTACCGCGTTTTCGCCTGGCAAGTCGACGGCTTCGTCATAGGCTTCACCATAGAAGGACTTACGGTGTTATACCCTCCATTAGTTGCACATGACCTTCCATCCCATTGGTCTAAGTGTCAGTTAGATTAACCGGATTGGGAACTAACTTCATCATAAGCCCTCTCATACCAATTTTAAAGTGTATGGTGTATATATTTTATACATAATTTTATAAATCTCATTAAAAAAAAAATATAAAAATCAAAAAAAATAAAATGTAAAACCACCAACTACTCACTTTCCCTGGCAGGCGCAGGAAGAGAAAGGCGGCGACGGATTAAAAGAGACAGGAGATCCGGGATCCCCCGGCCATCTAGAGGAACTCAGAATGGCTCGAAGACACCGACGCGAATCAGGTCACAAATAAAGTACTATGAATAACGAAGGGGTTCCGGTTATCTCTCAACACTTTAAGGGTTTAACGGTCCGGCGAAAGCGCAGCTAGCGCTTCAGGATTACAAACGACTCAAGACCGACCTCTCTGTTCTCCAAGAGACAACACTTCTAGGGCGCCAGCCTCAACCCCCCCACCCAACCCATTTTTAGACAAAGATTTCCGGGTAGTACATTTGGCATTCCACCCAAGTGAAACAGAGACAGGGGCGGTTAGCATAGCCATACCCAATAGGAATGATTTCCCCACATTTGAGAAAAGGTGGCAGATAAAGAAGGCATATTTCTAATTCTGGGTGGGATCAATCACGGAAACCGCTTACATTAGCATTCAGTTATACGCACCCTGTGGAACCATCAAACTATTTCTTTTCCCTTTTTTTTTCTTTCAGTAAACTCCCAAAAGGAAGCCAAGGGAAACTGGATCCATAGCGGGCCGGATCTCAAACCAGGCAACTGAATCCCAAGTTTTTAGACGGTGCACCCCGGCCGCTAGTCTCCCCCTAAAGCTAGATATTCGCACAATCACCGCAGGGATTGAAGGATTGCCAATTGGTAGATATATGGGCGAGACAGCAATCCCCAAGTAGAGATTATACCTCTTCTCCCACCCCCATACAGATACAGCAGGCGTGGACTCCTTCCTAGTATCAACAACAGACTGGTCCCAGTGGTCTCCACACAGGGTCAATCCACGATATTTTGTGTCCGACCACGCACTATCGAGCTGCGGTGCACTCTAAACTTACTAGACAGACCTGAAGCAACTGGAGGCTAAACGAGCGTTACTAAAAATCCAAAACTTGCAGAGAGAAATTGGTGAGCGGATGTAAGGATTCTTCACTGAGAACGTGGGGAGTGTTTCTTCCGACCCCCTATGGGAGGCCACAAGGCTACTCTCATAGCTCCCCTTCATGTGTTCTAGCTGCTAGGAGCGGCCGGAGGGATTCCGGAGAAAACAGAAAAAGTCCTACAAGAAAAACTTAGCGACCCTATCCAGGCGCACCAAGTATCTAGGAAATCATGACACACTGCGTGCTTTGGCAAAACCAAACAGCAGTTAGTTGCAATAGTCAAACTGGCCTCCCGGCAGAAAAGCGAGATGATTGTCCCGACGTAGGTACTGTTGAGAAGCGAACAAGCCGGACCACTTTAGCAAACTCGACTTCAAAACCAAAATTCCGAATTATCATATACAAACTATTCGCAACAAGGGTGAGCTACTCTTATCTCCCCAACGCGATCGTGGCGAGTTCAAAGCTACTACGAGACGCTATATAAAAACATGGGAGGTAAGGTCATACACAATCAACAAGACGAGGGAATCTCGTGGGAATTCTTAAAAGAAGCCAATTTACCGACCTTGACAGCGGTGTGAGGAAAGAAGACGTTACACAACGACGACTTTCTCTTTAGACGACGTTACGTAGTTGTAAAGTCACCTTAAGCCGTGCCAAAAGCGCCCGGCCCAATGGCTCTCCACTTAACATATACAAAATACCTGAACATACTTTTCAGACCCCAACATCTATGTGTATCTTAACTACTATACTCACACGGGCCTGTTCCCAGATCAGATGCTTCAGGCGTCAATCTCACCTGATCTAAACCTGTTAAGGACCGGCAGACTGAAGAGCTACCGGCCCATCTCGCTGATTATAACGCATGTACAAACATTTTCCCAAGACTAGCTAATAGAGTGGGTATCGTCCCTTCCCAGGTCAATCTTCGTTCATACAGCGTCAGTGGCTGGTTCATCGAGGACAGGCATCTAGCAGGCGACAATACCAGGACGGAAATAGTATTTGGTGGCGACTTTGGCACAGAAGAAACCAAGCAATATCCCTTTCATAATGGTCACTAAGTCGGCGCGGAGAAAACAGCCTTCTAGATCAATCGATTGGCACCTCATTTGAGTAGGACGCTTGGGGCGCAGTTTCGGCTTTGAGGTGACGCTCTCTGGAGCACATCACGGCCCCTTCTACGAGGGGGCCAACCCGGGCAAGGGTGAGACCACCAGGGATTCCCATCCCAGAGGCCAATTCAAATTAAGAGTTTGGGCACACGCCAGGCATGCCCGCATGTCCCCTTTGTTGTTCGCCCTCTGGTGGAAACCCTCTGGCGACACCAACTCACGAACACAACCCCGCCGATATTAGGGCATACGCTGTAAAACGGGCAGTACACAAGTGGCGCTCTAACGCAGATGATGTTGATCCTGACATATCACAAGCCTTCACCGTCCCTGCCCAACGTCGCTTCCTCAATTCTGGGACCTTTAAACATACCTTACTGGTCAAAATTAATCAGCCAAATCGAGCCTCATTAAATTTTACCCAAAACCATAGAAAAACTAATTGGACTCAATTTTATTTAAATGGCAAACCCTTATTGATTAAGATTTAGGGGTATATATCAGCAACGAAAGAATATTATAGGCTTTTATTATAAAGCAAATTATCGCCAGGTTGTTTTCGTACTCTCCGTGGCGCATCTCCGGAGATGGGCGGAGTTACTTGTCACGATATCTCGTGGATAGGCCCGATTATACGCTCCCCCGCGTCGAGGATGATCATGCACGAGCTGCTGTACACCTTTTCCACCGGCCCCTCCCGATCCCCCCTGATGATACAAGAAGATATCACCTTGCTCGATCTCAGTCCTTTACATAACAAAGTTTATTCTGCGTTATAACCGAAAAACACCACGAATAACAAACGCGATCTTGAGGACTTTTGCAGACCTTAAGAGCGAGGGTGGCGGTTTGCCTCTAGGCTTGTTCGCCTATCACAAAGGCATTAGCCCAACTGAGCCAGATTGTGCTACGTGGCACAAAGACCCCGAACCTGTCGAGGTGCCGGTCGCGTCACTTAGAAAAAACCAATGCTGCACACCAATAGATCATTAGGAACCTACCTGTGGTGCCCAAAAAAAATGTCGGGCCCGTTATGCGGCACTCCCGCTGTCATGACCTCGGTCAACTCCTTGAAAGTCTGGACGCGGTTAAGTTCAAGTGCCATCTCAACATCCCTAACTCTCTGAATGACTCCCGTATGGGGGGAACCCAACCAACTTGCTCCAGGTATGGGATAGCGTCCATTTCTCAAAATGGATTCAAGGCATGTAATCTCCGCCTAACAGATCTGGAGGCAGGCAACATATCAAAACATTTGATCACGATTAAAGGGGATAGACAAATTTACCAAACACTGTGAATTACTTTAGATTACCTTCATTGACCCTCAGGGCCTTCTAAGTTGACCATCCAACTCGGCCTCCGAGCCAACACAAATTTTGAGCGCTCTGTTCAAGGAGCACTCAGGACACAAGGGGACTACACATCTAGAATGTTACAGGGAAGTAGATGTGCCCGAAAGCGGACGACCAACCCAAACTTGCCTACTGAGACAGTGGACGCAGATATGGGAGAGACATTAGAAGACAAGACTGGGGATAAGATCCTGCCAGATGGCGGCCAAAGTCCATCCTGACACCACATTAAAGGAGAAGCATATAAAAGCATAATAAAGTCCTGGATGAGGTGGTATTACAACCCCGCTAAATTATCTAAATTGCAAAGGCTACTCTCACTTGCCCCAAGCGTGCGGAGAGAGAGGGACGGACTATTCCATATGATTGGTCTTGTACGAAGGTAAACCCCTTTGGGAGGGATTTAAAGATTGGCTTCGAGGAACGGCTAGAATGAATCCCCGTAGACCCCCGTGGCTGTTCCTATTGGGCGCACGATCAAGGGGCTATTATGCCCACATAAATTGATCACACATCTGGCTACAGCCACCAGATGAGAGATTGCGCAGCAGTATGGAAAAACCAGAGATTCCAATTATCCCCAGATTAGAAATAGAATTGTTTTGTCTGCCTGGATGGAACAGTGTGACGAGTTTGGTAACGGACAACCGGCTCAAAATTTTCTAAAAGTATGGGGAGCCCCTGGCTGGCACAGACAGACTCCCGGGGAATAGATATCACCACAATCCTGAATAATAGCGGGAAAGCGTTCTTCTCCGGTAATGAAAGGGATCCAGACACAACATAGAGACAGAGAACCCGAAGAAGGAGCGGATCCAGGCAGAATAGAGCCCCTAGTGTAAGAGGCAGCACAAAGAGGTAACAGCCGGGAGGAGAGTGGGTCAATGTTTCTCGGGTAGAGAAGAGTCTACACTAAAATACACGCTACGGACTCGCTCGCCGAACGGAAGATATAGGGTGAACACCTTCCGAGCCCTACCACCCCCCCCCTCCCTTCCCCCCTCCCCTCCCTATACATAGTTTAGGTGTATTCTGTCCCCCGTCGCTTGTAGTCCAGTGGTAAAGTTTTTTGGTTAATTATGTAAAAAGGAACAGTACTAATGCGGGATGGTATGTCACTGTAGACAATGGAGTGTTACCATGTAAGATGTATTTCACCCAAATAAATCAAAGTTGTAAAAAAAAAAAAAAAAATACTTAATTTAGATAAGATTCTGTACTAGAAGAGTTCTCACCTAGCAATCAGAATTTGCAGAAATTAGAACAACTTTTTGTAAAGACATAAAAAGCTTTGGGAGTTACATCTTTTTAAACCATACCATGAGTGGCAACATCCGCAAAGGATTAACGAACAAGAATCACCCCACCATGACCTTGAGTGATGATGTGTTATTGACAAATGTATAATCTGCTTAGAGGATGCTCACAGGGATTTAATGTCTCAATTTTTGAACAACAAAGAGCCATAGTCTGCAGATTGTGTTGAGATCGCATGAGATCGATTAGACGAGATTGGTAATTTAATTCAGACGGCTGTTTAAGAAAAAGCCACCAATCTGCAGAATATAATTAGATAAACATCAGAAAAAGAAACCATCACTTAAAAAGGTCAAAAAATTTCTTAGAGATGAGCGAGATTACAAAAGGGACACCAAGAAAATACTGATCCAGATCAGAGGGACAGTTCAAAAGAGATTTTAACATATTGACAGCTAAATCACCAGCAGATCTCCCAAATAAACCCTATAGCAAAAACAAGTTGCAAAGAGGGAAAAATCAGGGAGAAAGATAAATCTTTTAAAAATAAAAATAAAGAAGAACAAAGAAGAACCTAGAAAAATCCAGAGACGACGAGAAAGTGGAGGAATAAACAACAAGAGAATCCAAAAAATCAGGCGAAAGTACAGGATTAGTGTTAAAAAAAAAACACAGAAGTGACTAGTCAGCATAGACTTTGAATCAGAGGTGGGAGCTATGTGACTAATAATAGACAAGAACAACGAGAAATCCAGAATGGTATAAATTGTTTACGTAAAAATGGGCGCTAAGAATGGGAATAAAAGGATTGTTTAGGGATGCGTTGTGTCACCTCTTTCAAAAAACAACAAAATATGCACCATTGAAAGAAGATCCTCATCAGAAAGGAAAGACGTTAAGATAGAAGAAAAAGCGGGAAGAGGAGAGAAAAGAAAATATGCTCAAAAGAGCAAAAGATATGGAAATAACATCTTTAAACCTCAGACTCCAAAATCCTCAACGGACCCAGAAAATCACTAACCAAAGGGGCTGAAGTTTGCTCCCACAGTGGGTCACGAGCAACTTTGGTCTCTCGCCTTTGTAATGCACACGAGGGTGTTTTTGAGAAAAAATTGACTATAAAAGCTTTGTAGGTCAAAAAGAAAAGTTGAGCAAAGAATGGCTGACAAATCCGAGAGAGATGCAGGTGTGATTTGCACAACACAAAACCTCACAACAAATGGATCATCCTGGTCCCATTGGGCTCCTTAAATTGCCCTCAATATTCTATCCTAAGCATGTGAGAGGCTAACATTTAGAAGTATTCTCCGCAGTTGTAGTCCCAAAACTAGACTTATAGAAAACTAGTCACAATCCTGAAGAAAAGATTTGAAAAACAATCTAATATAACACTGAAGAAAGGCTTTAAAAAACTCACAGGAAACACTATGTAGTTTATAAAACAAGCGAATAAAGGGGGTGGAGTGGCGACATGTTTTAGATAGAAGGATTAGTATCGCAGAATCTCAAAGGGATTCTGGGATAGTCACAATACAAACTCTGAAAAAGCCCACTGGAAAAGTTCCAGAGAAGAACTTAAAATCTGTTAGATACAGGGGTATGGAGGATGAATAATCAATACAGAAGATAAAACAACTTCTCTATATAGGACAATCCTGTAAAACCTATATTTTATGACCACCCGACTAAACTCTAGAAAATATCAGTCAATCCCCCTGGGAGGCCACATAATTGCAGGCAGTAGATTCCCATAACTTCCCATGTCTTCCACCTACATAGATGTCTATTGCAAAAGTATGTAAAAGACTGCCATATTATCTCAAGATACTACTCGACATCTTAGATATCTTAGATAATCAACTGGGAGGAAAGGTGATGGTTTCTAGTCACCCTGTGACTATCACCCTCACGGTATCCGTGGTAGCGGGTCATGTAAAATGCCTACCAGTCATCTCTCTGTTGGGCCATGTAAGGGCCAGTAAGTGTGGGCATGGCACCGCAGTACCCCCTTATGGAGGTTTCACCTCCTACAACTACACCTGTGGGGTGTCTTGTATGGCTGGGGATGCGTCACATGTTCTGGACTCCATGGTAGTGAATGTCAAGCGGTGTGTCAGCTCAGAAGGCTTACATAGGCCGCCGAACTGTGTTTAAAAGTTGTTCTGGCTGGAAGGAGGAGGAAGAGTTCCGCTCTTGTCAGAGATTGAGGAAGGAGTTTCACTTTTATCAGAGTTGTCGTTATGTTATAGTTAACTCCATGGGAGGCTGTGTCACGGGACCTGGCACAGGACAGTGATTCTGCCTCGAAAAGGAATATTCAATTTTGTGCCAATCTGATCTAGGTGATATACCTATCTAAAGGGAGCACGGACGAGCTGATCGTCTGAATATACCATTGTGGAGGGCAGCTAAGCCTCATCCGGTAATCAATAAAGATGAAGCGATCACAAACCCATGTGTGTAAGAGTAAGTGATTGCACAGGGGGCTGCCCCCCCACACCCCGAGGAGTTCCTTTCTCACCAGGACCATCCCAATTGACCTGAAGGGACCCTGGTGAGGTGGAGGCGCTGCACTGGAAACTAGGTGAGACTCAGCACACTACCATCAGCTGCCTGTCGTGACTGGGTCCTCCCCACACACCATCATGCGGGAGGACTCAGGAGTCCTGTAGCCAACAGTTGCACCATCAGGCAGTCTACACTGACTGGGGTCCGGTTAGACCACAGGGGCCAGTGAGATGGGTGGGTCATCAGGCCGGGCCGAAATACCGTTACCACACATTGTATAATCACAGGGGAGGACATGAATGCAGTTATAGAGCATAGCCAAGTCCAGAGATGCAACTGAACAGGCCTACACTTTATTTGTGATGGATTAGTTCAATCGGGAACCCACTAACTGTCTGTTCAAGGGATTCTATTATCTGCAAAATGTGGCACTGCCTGGGCACAAAATTTGTTCACTTAGTATCGCAAACCTCGTATAGGGGGCATGAGCAAGAAACATATTTGGTCTGTTGCGGAGCTGGGTTTGTGAATTGTGCCTGGCGTAGTATCAGATGCATCATATTCATTTGAAGGGGTGATGACAAAGGTCTTATCAAGTAACAGAAGTACCTCAATGACAATTTACTAAATCTACAATTTAATTGGTTATTAGCCCAAGAAAAAGAAGTAATGTTAATGTTCTTTAGATTTGGAAATTATACATTGTAGAGATGGACGGATAAAAACACAGACCTTTTACAAGGGTTTTTTTTGTGTAATAAGACTAACTATATACATAGCGACATTGCTATTGAAGCAAGCCGCCGGCTCCCATGCGGACTGGTAAGCGCGGGTAGCCGCGGGGTGGCGGCGAACACGTGTACACAGGTAGTCAACATGCGACGCCCGCGCTTCTCACCGGCTTCCCCGGCTTACCCCTGGGCTCCCCTCGAACACCCCTGGAGATCAAATGAAGAGGTAAGCGGGGGGGTGCGGGGAAGCAGAGGGGCAGAGAAGGAAGCCGGGTCACGGGGTCCGTAAGGGATTGTAAATTCGCGCGAAGTGGATGGGGGTGCGTGGGGGAAACGCTGCTGTCGCGCGGTTGTACTGCTGCCGGCAGCTGGGGTAGATCTCGCGTGCCGTTCGTGATTTGTGCAAGAACAAATGTCCGGTGCTGTATGCCACCACCAGTTGCCACCATCCTAAATGGCTGACATAACATCCCATATGGGCAATAAAGGCGGATTTAGAAGAAACTGTTGAGCAATAATTCCTCAAAACAATCAGTCTTCTCCAGAATAGGTTCAGAGAAAAATAGGACGACAGGATCATTAAGATGCTCTTATAAAGCAGGAGTCTAAGACAGAAAAGATCCTATTGTATAACAAAAAACAAGTAGAATACCTAATAGAGAACCTATTGAATTTTTCATCTCTGTCAAAACGACAATAGACCGTCCTGAAAAAAAAATATCAAATAAAAAAACTATGGCATATTTGTCCAAGAATTATCCTGTATATGGGTAATTGTTTTCCAGAAAAGCCTACGGTAAATTTTAAGAGAGCAAAAGCCCTATAAAGAGAAACTGGCACCAGTGCATTACCAAGAGTGCATCTAAGGGCAAATGGCTAAAAAAGGTCATTGTACAACAGCAGCAGTAAATTGAGTAGTAATCAGTTTTCTCAAATGCCAGAAAGCTTAAGCACAAATGTTAATGCATCGATCATGTATCATATGTGGGGGGACGTATGGTTACGAGATAGGCAACATCCGCTAAAAAAGAGTGCTGAACATGGCCAAACAAGAATCGCAGGTTGATTAGATTACCACCACATTGTGAGACGCATTCTCTCCTAGAGTCCTGGATCTTTATGTCCGTGGCTTCGGGTAAGCGCTGGGCAATGGTTTAGATGGCCATTCATGGTTCATGTGCCTGACGTTCTTTTCTGCTGCGGAGTACAGATTTTGCAACTGGCTCGGCAGAGTGGACGCGCAGTCGTACGGCGTGCGCGCGGCCGAGCAGCGTGAACAGGCACAATCCGATGGGCTGAACACCTACCATACCGCTGCCAGGGCCGGGAAATGTCCCCGACCCCCTGCCGCCGTCCGGTCGGGACACAAGCCCATCGTACCTTGACGAACAAAGCTGTGGACCTCAGGCTCCAGACGCGTGTAACGCAGCGTCGAGCCCGGCAACCGATGGAGGGGCCAAGAAACGGGAATCTCACCCGCTGCGTACCAGACCATAAAAAGAATTGTGTCTGGTAGTCTTTATTTGAAATCATTATTTACTTCGGGTAATGTATTCAGCTAAATGCTTCCTTTATCGTTTTTTTTGTAAGATATTTAAAAAGAATTAACTATGTTTCTTGTTCTCTATTTACGGTTTGCTCACGCTGAGTCAACTATTTCCTGCTTTTATGTCTTTTTTTGAAGCCATTCGCTGTGTTTTTGAATGTCAGCGCACTGTGATTCCAGTTCTACTGATACCTAATAGGTTTTTATTATGATTATATATACAAATGTTTTTTAGATAATATTAATGTTTTTTAAATTTAAAATTTGATTATATTTACAAACTGCATTTTACTTTATTGTATAAATTTTGTCTATGATTAAAATTGTATGAGAGGGCTATGATAATTAGTTACCCAATCATTTTAGATCTAACTGCACTTGACCAATGGGAGGAAAGGTCCAGTGCAACTGGAGGGTATAAAAAGATAGCCTTCTATGGGTTAACAGCCTCCTGACGAAGCCGTCGACTTGCAGGCGAAACGCGTAGAGCGTAACCCTCAGCGTAAGATCCAAAGGGAGGCAGCTACAGTCTGCAGCAGAGCCTCGGTGACGCCAGCTACACAAGCGCAAACCGAAGTGAGCGTCGGCGTGGACTAGCAGCAAGGAGGTAACGGTTGAAGGAGGCGGTTGCGTGTGGGGTCCCCGAGGTCGCGACTCGGCATCAAGATCACTCTTAACCAACGCCTTTATATCTGTATCGGTAAGCCTTGAATTTTTATCATTGTCGGATAAAGTGTTTTTTGGCATTTTAATATCTCGGCTCTGTGTCTCTTCACTGGGTCTTTTACTCCTCTATTTTTGCTCCTTTTGCTCCTGATATATGACTGATACTTGCTATCATCCTGATCTAGCAATATTCTTTTGGAGTTCTGCCTTTTCAATGTTTAATTGAACGTTATGCACTATGGTAGTTTATTTTTATTTCTTTCAGATACTGACGCTCCCGTGATATTCGTTTTTTGCTTTGAGTGTGGACCTGGGAACTAGTCCGTGAAGGTTTGAGTGTCTTTATTCTATTTAAGTGCACGGGGTATATTGATTTAATTATTATTTAATTATCTCGTTACTGCACTGTTGCACTTTGATTGAGTGTTTGAGCGCCATTTGTATTTTTTGTATACATAGTTCTGTTAGTTTCCATCACTTATATGGCAGCACCACTGGATGTAGAAGATATAGAGATTGATAATAATGTTTTCTAATGTTTTTCAAGAAGACACACAAGGGTTGTGGATTTTATAATATTTAAACTTAATTTAGATAATGATTCTGTACTAGAAGAGTTCTCCACTTTAGAATCAGAATTTGAGAAATTAGAAAACTTTTTGTTAAAGACATTAAAAGTTTTGGGATTACACCTTTAGAACAATACCTATTGAGTGGCAGAATCCCAAAAGGATTAAGAATCAAGAAACACCCATCCATGGACCTTGAGGAAGAGGTGTTTATTGACAAATGGTATAACTGTTAGAAGGATGCTCAAGGGATTTAATGTCTTCTAATTATTGAACAACAGAAGACCATGTTCTGCAGATTGATGTTGAGATCAATGAGATCGAATTAAGGATTGGTAATTTAAATCAACCAGTCTGTTTAAAGAAAAAGACACCATATCTGCAGAATAAATTAGATAAAATCAGAAAAAACCATCACTAAAAAGGTCAAAAAAATTCTTAGAGATGAGAGGATTACAAAAATGGACCCCAAGAAAATCTGATCCAGTAGAGAGGGACAGTTCAAAAGAGATTTTAACTATTGAACTAAATCCCACAGATCTCCACATAATATAAATACACCACTCAAGCAAAAACAAGTTGCAAACAGGGAAAAATCAAGGGAGATAGATAAATCTTTTAAAAATAAAATAAAAGAGAGTACAAAGAACCTAGAAAAGAGTCCAGAAGGAGAGAATTGGAAGGAATAAACAACAAAGAACTCCAAAAAATCAGGCGAAAGTACAGATTAGTGTAAAAAAAAACACAAGAAGGACTATTAGCATAGACTTTAATCAGAGTGGAGATAGTGACTAAATAGACAAGAACAACGAGAAATCCGAAGGATAAATTGTTTTACTAAAAATGGGCCTAAGAATGGGATAAGAAGGATTTTTTAGGGGAGGGTGTGTCCACCTCTTTTCAAAAAACGAAACAAATATGCCCCATTGATAAGAAGGGATCCCTCATCAGAAAGGAAAAGCAGTAAGAACATAGAAAAGGAGGAGAAAGAGAAAAAAAATTCTCAAAGAGCAAAAGATAGGAAATAACATCTTTAACCTCAGCTCCAAAATCCTAACTGACCCGAAAAGTCACTAATCTCAAAGGGGCTGAAGTTGCTCCCACAGTGGGTCTGACAACTTCGGTCTCTTTGTAGATGCACAGAGGTTTTTGAGAAATTGACTATCAAAAGATTTTTTAGGTCAAAAGAAGTTGAGCAAAGAACGGCTGACAATCTCGAGAGAGATGCAGGTGTGATTTGCACACACCAAAACCCACAAATGGTATCATCCTTGGTCCATTCGGGCCTTAAATGCCCTCACACATTTATCCTAAGCATGTGAAGGGTAACAATTTAGAAGTATTCTCGCAGTTAGTCCAAAAGACTTTGAGAAACTAGTCAAATCTGAGAAAGATTTGAAAACAATCTAAATAACACTGAAAGAAAGGCTTTAAAAACTCTACAGGAGACACTAATGTAGTTATAAAACAAGCCGATAAAGGGGGTGGAGTGGCGATTTTAGATAGAAAGGATTATAGCAGAATCTCAAAGGATTCTGGGAGATAGTCACACTACAAACCTCTGAAAAAAGATCCACATTGGAGTTCCAGAAAGAACTTAAAATTCTGTTAGATAGGGTAGGATGGATGAAGTAATCAATACAGAAGAATACAACTTTCTATATAGAGACAATCCTATAAAACCTATATTTTATTACCTCCCAAACTCCATAAAAAATAGTCAACCCCCTGGAGGCCCATAATTGCAGGCATAGATTCCATAACTTCCCATTTATCCGCCTACATAGATGTCTATTGCAAAAGTATGTAAAAGACTGCCATCTTATCTCAAATTAAACTACTGACTCTTACGGATCTAGATAATCAAATCTGGAAAAGGATGGTTCTAGTCACCTGTGATATCACCTCACTGTATACGTGTAAATCACGGACGGACATGAAGCAGTTGATGAGAGCATTAGCCAAGATCCAGAGATGCCAAATGAACAGGCTAACTTTATTTTGGATGGCATTAAGTTCATCCTGGAACACACATACTTCATGTTCGAGGGGATCTATTATATGCAAAAACGCGGGCACTGCCATGGGCACAAATTTGCACCTAGCTACGCAAACCGCTTATGGTGGGGGCATGGGGAAGAAGACCATATTTGGTCTGTTGGAGGCTGGTGTGATTTGTGCCTTGGCGTAGATATTAGATGATATCATATTCATTTGGAAGGGGGGACAAACGGTCTTATCCATCACAGATACCTCAATGACAATTTTTACTAAATCTACAATTTAATTGTGATATAGCCAAGAGGTAATTTCTTAGATTTGGAAATTTACATTGAGGATGGACGGATAAACACACAGACCTTTTTCAAGGGTGTAGATATAAATACACATATATCACCCCAGTTGCCATGCCTCGTTGGTCTCTTAGTAGATGTACCGCTGAGGAATACAACGAAGGTATGTCTGATATCGAATAAATAGTCGCGTCACCCTCCTATCCGTAGCCCCGGCGGTGGACTGTTCGGATGACAATAATTCCTTAACAATCAGTCTTTCTCCAGAATAGGTTCAGAGAAAAAAACTATGACGACAGGATCATTAAGATGCTCTATAAAGCAGAGAGTCTAAACAGAAAAGATCTATTGTATAACAAAAAAACAGTAGTACCTAATAAGAACTTTGAATTTTTATTCTGTTCAAACTACAATAGACAGTCTGAAAAAATATCAAATATAATAAATACATATTGGCATATTGTCAAGAATGATCCTGTATTAGGGGATATTGTTCCAGAAAAGCCACGGTAAATTTTTAGAGAGCAAAACCCTAAAAGAGAAACTGGCACTAGTGCATTACCAAGAGTGCATCCTAATGGGAATAATGGCTTACCAAAACAAAGGTTTCTATGGCTGCACACTGTTGGCATGTAAATAGATGTGAAGATAAATTCAGTTTTCTTACTCAAATGTCACAAAAGAAAGGTTTCAGATTAAACAAATGTTAACATGTAAATCCGATCATGTGGTGTACCTCATATGTTGCCCATGTGGGTTACAGTACATAGGGCAAACATCCAGACCAGTAAAAACACGAGTGCTTGAACACATGGCCAACACCAAGAATCGATCGGTTGATTGAGGAGTTGTACCAGCCACTGTGAGACGGGATACTCTCCTTAAGTATCCACTGCGCTTTTATTTCCTGGCTTCGGTAAGCGGGCAATTCAGCTGTTTATCGATTGGGACCTATATTCTGTTCATTCGTGCTTAATTGCACTGGTTGCTTTTATACTGCTGCGGCCAAGTTTATTCGAGCATTTGCCCAATCTTGGCCGCAGCAGTAGCCTGGCGCGCGCCCGAGGGTGACGGGCGTGCGCCGAAGCAGCGGAAGAGCGCCCTCCGATCGGGGCGCTCTCCCTACCGCTGCCGGGTCCTCCGGGTCCCCCGGAACCCCTGCCGCCGTCCCGCATCGCGACAAACCAGGGCTCCCTCGGGGAGCCCTGACGCGCGTGCAGGGGCGCAGGCTCCCGAAGACGCTGACCGCGCGTCTAGGACGCGCGCACGCCGAGGGGCGGCCACTAGCAAGCCGGGAAATCTCCCGGCTTGCGGTACCGGCCACACTTTAATAAAGTGTGTCGGTAGTGTATGTATTAAATTCATTATTTTTAGTTCAGTGTGTGGTTCAGCAACATTGCCATTTTTGTTTGTTTGTTGGTTTATGTTTTAACAGTATTACACTATGTATTTCTTTTTTTTCTTCTCTTTTCACGGTTGAATCACGCCGGCTGAGATCATCCTTTCATCCCATCTGGTTGTATAATCATTTTTTTTATTTCATATTTTATTGTGTGGTCAGCGCCACTGATACCTATCCAGTTCTTATGTATACTATAGGTTTTTATATGGATTATATATTACAAATGTTTTAGATAATATTAATGTTTTTTTAAATTTAAAAATTTTGATTATATTAAAAACTGCATTTTAACTTTATTGTATAAATTTTGTCTATGATTTAAATTGTATGAGAGGGCTATGATAATTAGTTACCCAATCATTTTAGATCTAACTGCACTTAGACCAATGGGAGGAAAGTTCAGTGCTAATGGAGGGTATAAAAAAAGTAGCCTTCTATGGGTTACAGCCCTCTGACGAAGCCGTCGACTTGCACGGCGAAACGCGTAGAGCGTAACCCAGCGTAAGATCCAAGAGGAGACAATCTACAGTCTGCAGCAGCATCTCCGTGGACGCCGCTACACACGCGCAAACCGGAAGTGACGCGTCGGCGTGGACTAGCAGCAAGGACGGAGACCGGTGAACGAGGCGGTTGCGTGTGGGGTTCCCCGAGGTCGCGACTCGGCATCAAGATCACTCTTAACCAACGCGTTTAATTATCTGGTATCCGGTAAGCCTTGAATTTTTATCATTGTCGGATAAAGTTTTTTGGCATTTAATATCTCGGCTCTGTGTCTCTCTACTGGGTCTTTTACCTCCCTATTTTTGCTCCTTTTTGCTCCTGATATATGACTGATACTTGCTATCATCCATGATCTAGCATATTTCTTTTGGAGTTCTGCCTTTTCAATGTTTAATTGTAACGTTATGCACTATGGTAGTTTATTTATTTTCTTTCAATACTGAACGCTCCCTGATATTTCGTTTTTTGCTTTGAGTGTGGACCTGGGACTAGTCCGTGAAGGTTTGAGTGTCTTTATTCTTATTTAAGTGCACGGGTAATATGGATTTAATTATTATTTAATTATCACTGTTACTGCACTGTTGCACTTTGATTGAGTGTTTGAGCGCCATTTAGTATTTTTGTGTATACATATTTCTGTTATGTTTCCATCATAATATGCAGCACACGGTGTAGAAGATATAGAGATTGATAATAATGTTTCTAATTTTTTTCAAGAAGACACACAAGGGTTGTGGATTTTAATTAATTAAATCTTATTTAGATATGATTCTGTACTAGAAGAGTCTCACACTTTAGAATCAGAATTTGAGAATTAGAAAAACTTTTTGTTAAAGACATTAAAATTTTGGGATTACACCTTTTTAGAACAATACCTATTGAGTGGCAGAATCCCAAAAGGATTAAGAATCAAGAAACACCCATCCCATGGACCTTGAGGAAGAGGTGTTTATTGACAAATGTATAATCTGTTAGAAGGATCTCAAGGGATTTAATGTCTCTAATTATTGAACAACAGAAGAGCCATGTTCTGCAAATTGATGTGTGAGATCAATGAGATCGAATTAAGGATTGGTAATTTAAATCAGACCAGCTGTTTAAAGAAAAGACACCAATCTGCAATAAATTAGATAAATCAGAAAAAAACCCATCACTAAAAAGGTCAAAAAAATTCTTAGAGATGAGGAGGATTACAAAAATGGACCTCCCAAAGAAATCTGATCCAGATGAGAGGGACATGTTCAAAAGAGATTTTAACTATTGAAGCTAAATCCCCACAGATCTCCCAAAATAACCCTATAGCAACAAAACATTTGCAAACAGGGAAAATCAAGGGAGAAGATAAATCTTTTAAAAATAAAAATAAAAGAGAGATACAAAAAACCTAGAAAAAGTCCAGAAGGAGAGATTGGAGGATAAACACAAAGAACTCCAAAAAATCAGGCGAAAGTACAGATTAGTGTAAAAAAACACCAAGAAGGACTATTAGCATAGACTTTTTAATTCAAGGTGGAGATAGTGACTAATAATAGACAAGAACAACGAGAATCCAGAAGGATAAATTGTTTACTAAAATGTGCCCTAAGAATGGAATAGAAAGGATTTTTTAGGGGGGTGTCCACCTCTTTTCAAAAAACGAACAAATATGCCCCATTGATAAGAGGGATCCCTCATCATAAAGGAAAGAGTAGAACAGAAGAAAAAGGGAAGAGGAAGAGAAAAGAATATCTCAAAAAGAGCAAAAGATAGAAATAACATCTTTAACCTCAGCTCCAAAATCCTAACTGACCCAGAAAAGTCACTAATCTCAAAGGGGCTGAAGTTTGCTCCCCCAGTGGGTTCTGAGCAACTTCGGTCTCTTTGTAGATGCACAGAGGTTTTGAGAAATTGACTATCAAAGATTTTTAGGTCAAAAGAAGTTGAGCAAAGAACGGCTGACAACTCGAGAGAGATCAGTGTTGATTTGCACAACCAAAACCTCACAAATGGTATCATCCTTGGTCCATTCGGGCCTTAAATTGCCCTCAACATTTTTATCCTAAGCTGTGAAGGTACAATTTAGAAGTATTCTCGCAGTTAGTCAAAAAGACTTTGAGAAACTAGTCAAATCTGAGAAAAGATTTGAAAACAAATCTAAATAACACTGAAAGAAAGGCTTTAAAAACTCTACAGGAGACACTAATGTATTTATAAAACAAGCCGTAAAGGGGTGGAGTGGCGATTTTAGATAGAAGGATTATATCCAGAATCTCAAAGGTGCTGGGAGATAGCACACATCAAACCTCTGAAAAAAGATCCCACATTGGAGTTCCAGAAAAACTTAAAATTCTGTTTAGATAAGGGTAGGATGGATGACAGTAATCAATACAGAGAATACAACTTTCTATATAAGACATCCTATAAAACCTATATTATTACCTCCTCTAAACTCCATAAAAATATAGTCAACCCCCCTGGGAGGCCACATGCAAGCAGGCATATATTCCATAACTTCCCATTTATCCGCCTACATAGATGTCTATTTGCAAAAGTATGTAACAAGAACTGCCATCTTATCTCAAAGATACTACTGACACTTACGGTATCTTAGATAATCAAATCTTGGAAAAGGGATGGTTTTCTAGTCACCTGTGATATCACCTCACTGTATACGTGTATAAATTCACAGGGACGGACATGCAGTTGATAGAGCATTACCAAAGATCCAGAGATGCCAACTGAACAGGCTAACTTATTTTGGATGGCATTAAGTTCATCCTGGAACACAACTACTTCATGTTCGAGGGATCTATTATATGCAAAAAACGCGGCACTGCCTGGTCACAAAATTTGCACCTAGCTACGCAAACCTGCTTATGGGGGGCTGGGAAGAAGACCATATTTGGTCTGTGTTGGAGCTTGGTGTGAATTTGTGCTATGGCGTAGATATATAGATGATATCATATTCATTTGGAAGGGGGAAGAAAAAGTCTTATACCAGTTCACAGAGTACCACTCATGACATTTACTAAATCTACAATTTAATTGTGTATATAGCCAAAAAAGGTTAATTTCTTAGATTTGGAAATTTACATTGAGGATGGACGGATAAAACACAGACCTTTTTCAAGGGTGTATATATAAATAACTATATATCCACCCCCAGTTGCCACCTCCTAAATGGCTACATAACATCCCATATGGGCAAATAGGCGGATAGAAGAAACTGTTCGATGACAATAATTCTCCCTCAACAATCAGTCTTTCTCCAGAATAGGTTCAGAGAAAGGCAGAACTCCAAAAGAAATATTCTAGATCATGGATGATAGCAAGAATCAGTCATATATCAGGAGCAAAAAGGAGCAAAAATAGGGAGGTAAACCGACAATGATAAAAATTCAAGGCTTACCGGATACCAGATAATTAAACGCGTTGGTTAAGAGTGATCTTGATGCCGAGTCGCGACCTCGGGGAAC